>JAHBCN010024555.1:0-11752 GCA_019359885.1 Listronotus oregonensis | reverse complement strand
CAATTTTTTTTTTTGTAGGGCTCTGTTTTCTGTAACCCTACCACAACTAACCTAGTCTTGAAATTCGGTCTATATATTTATATATATATATATATATATATATATATATATATATATATATATATATATATATATATATATATATATATATATATATATATATATATATATATATATATATATATATATAAAAAAGATAGAATTGACGAAAAAGGGGGCAGAAACCAGCGTCACCGGATACACATCAGGATAGCTATCGGATAGGCCGAGATTACCTGATAGCTATCGCTATCCCCATGTGCATTGCCCCATTACTCCCAACGTATTTCTGCCTATCGAGATTGAAATCAATCTTGGCGTCCCGCCGCGATACCCATCAAGATAGGCCCCGGGGATTATCCGATAGCTATCGCTATCTCATGTGCATTGCCCCATTACTTCCAATATATTTTTTGCCTATCAGATTGAAATCAATCTTTGGCCCGGGGATTACTTTTAAGCTCATGTGTACCTGCATTTGGGGAATCATTTAGTGAAACGCACATAAAATTTTAACTTGAAATATTTCGTGTTTGTTCTAGTTTCAAGAATTTTGTTATTATACAAAAATTTTCGTGTAATTCTTTTGAAGGAGATGAATCAAAGTCCACAACACCGAAATGTCTACCAAAATAATGATGTATGTGATTGTTCCTCGTTTTGGTAAAATACAGATTAGTTAAACTTAAACCAGGGTTCGAAAATATCCTATTTATTATAAATATCAAAATATCGGATATTTATGATATATATATTGTTACAGATTTTAGTTAGTGTTTAGTTATTAGAAATATAAAAGGTTAGAATTATTTTATTTAGGTTAATAATTTATTTAAAATAGGTTACCTTAGTTTTTCCCTTTTTCTACGGTCATTGCGGATTATCCTGAGGGCGCTGGAGACATCCTTTTTACACTTTTCTTACATCCTGTAGTAAAAGAATCCTTCCAGCTAATTCTAGACTTTTCCAGACTTTTCCATTCTTTTCCACTTCACTATAAAAAGCGCGAGGAAAATCCGCACGGGCCAGTTTTAGTTTTGATTCCGACGAGTTAAGAAGTTGACAGACAGTTAAAGGTTAAACAGTTGTCATTATTACGTTACGTTAAAGTCTTACCATAGAAACGTTTGTAAACCAGATATCCAATAAAAAGGTGTAAAACCAGGATCCGTGTTTCTATACAGGGTGTCACGGAACATTTGGTGTCAGAAGCGGAACGAAATCTCCAAGGAAGCCGAAGTGGTTAAGAAGAATTTTTGAATGCCAGTTGGGACAAGACAACAAACAGCAGTTATGGAAGAATTAAGTAGCCTAATAAAACAAATGATGGAAAAACAAGAAGATCTGAAGAAAGAAATGAAGACTAGCCAAGAATCCATGAAAGAAGATATAAAGAAAGAAATGAAGACCAGTCAAGAAGATCTGAAGAAAGAAATGAAGACCAGCCAAGAATCCATGAGAGAAGATCTAAAAAGAGAATTAAAGACCAATCAAGAGGAAATGAAGAGAAGTCAAGCAGAAACAAGACAACAGATTGAAAAAATTCAAAAAGACATCAAGAAGAGCCAAGAAGAAATGAAACAAGAGCTTAAAGAAAAGATGGTGAAAATTCGAGAACACCTAAAAGGAGAATTCCAACAAAGTCAAGATGAACTAAGAAAACAAATGTATTGAATTAAAACTTACCAAGGAAGATGTTAAAGAAGAGATGCAAGAAATACAACAATCGGTTGAAGACAAAGTTTATCAAATCCAAGGTCAAATGCAACAAGAAGTCCAACATTTACAGAGCCAGATTAAAAATATAGCTAGTACAGGTGTTGTTTCAGAATGTGGTACCACCGTAACTGTTATGAAACCACCCACTTTTGACGGCAAGGTACCCTGGGAGTATCTTCGACAATTTGAAGCTGCCGCCAATGGAAATAATTGGAGTTCACCAGAGAAGGCACGAGCTCTAGTACTAGCTCTTCGAGGAGAAGCTATGGAGGTTTTAAGAAACATTCCCGAGGAGAAGCAATGTGACTACGAAACCATTGTTAAGTTCCTGGAAATGAGATACGGTGAAGCTCACTTACAGGAAGTTTATAAGGCGCAGCTCCAAGGACGAAGACAAAGATATAATGAAAGCCTCCAGGAGTATGAAACGGATATCGGCATACCCAGAAGAAATTAAACAGGAATTAGCAGTAGGTAGTTTTATTGAAGGCTTACGTGATCCAGATATGAACCAGGCGTTAAGAATGGCCAGACTTAAGAAAATATCCGAAGCTCTTGCTTATGCACTTCAGTTTGAAACAGCTAAACAAACATCCAGAGGTCAGACAAGAGTTCGAAGGATGAACTTTGTTCCAGAAGATGAAAATTCAAATAATGATTTTGCAAGAGTGATGAAGGAGTTGCAAGAGATATTCCTCAAAAACAAACAGAAAGAGACAGCACTACGACATTTAGACGAAGAAATAATATCTGTTGCTGGAAGTGTGGTAAAGAGGGGCATGTCCAAAGAAATTGTACCAGATTTAATGTCCCTGCCAGTAGTTCGAAAACTCCCAGTAGCCAGCTTTAAGGGGCGAAAGCTGGCTAGGTGCTACCAAGCCCCATCAACAACAATAATAAGAGTATCCCGGCTGCAAAACAACGGCTCCAGCTTGGTAGTACCTGGAAATATATGCGTCGGGAATGTGAAATGGTACTAGATACTGGTTCCACACATACTATTGTAAGGCCGAACATCGTAGCCCAATGCAAAATATTTCGTCCAGAGAAAAATTATATTTTGGAAACTGCCAATGGAGAAGTTATACCAATTAAAGGCATACATGAAGCAAGAATAACCTTGGGAACAACAAGTTTTATACACGCTGTGTTTGTTGCAGACATAATGGACGAAGTTATCCTTGGTCTTGACATTATGGAACATCAGAAGTTTGTACTTGACCTTCCACAACGAATACTGCGAACTAGTAATGAAGAGATTGTAATGAGATTTCCACGGAACAATGAAGTATCTATTCGAAAAGTTGTACTTACAGAAGATGTCCTATTACCCCCAAATTCAGAAGCCATAATCCAAGCATGGTGTGAAGACTTAGAAGAAGGTGAAATCCTATTAGTTGAACCAATTAAAAATAGTCCACTATACGCTAAAGGAATTCTACCCGCAAGAACTTTGACGCAAAACAGAAGAAATACGGTATTTGTCAAAATGCTGAACCTGAAAGATTACCCTCAACAAGTCCAACAAGGTGACAAAATTGGTACCTGCCAACCTGCTAATATGATAGTTACCCATACCTTTACTACACCTGTTGACGTTCCTTTAAGTAAACTACCTGATGCTCTGCAAGACTTGGTAATTTCTTCAAAAGCCCTGTTAGATCCAGTGCAGGTTACTAAGTTGGAAGACCTTCTGAGAAGAAATCAAGACGTTTTCTCTCTCTCTGAAAAGGATTTGGGAAAAACCAACATAGTTCAACATCGAATAAATACGGGTGATGCAGCACCGATAAGGCAACCACCACGACGAATTCCTTTAGCCAAAAGAGACGAAGTTGACAAGTTAATTGGAGACATGCAAAACCAAGGCATTATAGAACCATCCCAGAGTCCATGGTCAATCCAGTAGTCCTGGTTAAGAAGAAAGATGGTTCCACCAGATTTTGTGTTGATTTCAGGAGACTTAATGACGTCACGAAGAAGGACAGTTTTCCATTACCGAGAATAGACGATACTCTAGATACTCTGACGGGTTCAAAATGGTTTTCGACTTTAGACCTGAAAAGTGGCTATTGGCAAGTAGAACTTCATCCCGAAGATAAGGAAAAATCTGCCTTTTCAACCGGAACCGGACTGTGGCAGTTTAATGTTATGCCATTTGGTCTATGCAATGCCCCTGCTACTTTTGAACGATTGATGGAATTAACATTACGTGGACTAACTTGGAAAACATGCTTAGTATACCTAGATGACATTATTATTCTCGGAAAAACATTTGAAGACCACCTTAGAAATGTCGAAGAGGTTTTTCAGAAGCTAAGATCTGCCCAGCTAAAGCTTAGTCCAAAGAAATGTCACCTTTTTCAAAAACAAGTTAAATACCTGGGGCACCTAATTACTGAAGAAGGAGTGAAAACAGATCCAGAGAAGACAGAAGCTATCCAAAACTGGCCTACACCGAAAAACAAGCATGAAATTAGAAGTTTCCTGGGGTTGTGCACTTACTATAGAAGATTTATACATGGATTTGCTGCCATTGCCAGACCATTACATCGACTTACCGAGAACAACAAAAGCTATGAATGGAACGAAGATTGTGAAGCAGCCTTTATCCAACTGAAGAAAGCCCTTTGCAATCCTCCAGTGTTGTCATATCCACAACCCAATCAAACTTTTATTGTGGACACTGATGCAAGCAATACTTCTATTGGTGGAATTTTGTCACAGATACAAGATGGCCAAGAAAAAGTGATAGCGTATTTCAGCAAAGTTCTTTCAAAACCTGAACGAAATTATTGTGTGACCAGAAAAGAACTTTTAGCTATTGTCAAATCACTGGAGCACTTCCATAAGTACCTTTATGGCCAGAAATTCCACCTAAGACGACCATGCATCACTCAAATGGTTGCTACAGTTCAAGAATCCTGAAGGTCAGATAGCACGATGGTTACAACGTGTTCAAGAATACGATTTTAAAATTGAACATCGAAGAGGATTAAACCATAAAAATGCTGACGCTCTATCAAGAAGACCTTGCCCCGAAGATTGTAAACATTGCAGTAGACGTGAAGAACAAGAAGATCCCGATGAATTTCACTGCCGAAGAACCCGCATCCAGTGCTCCAAGAATGGGACCCTAAAATCCTCGCAAAAGAACAACAAGAGGATCCTGATCTTGGAGATATTGTGAAATTTAAGACAGAAAATTCAGCACGACCCCTATCAGAAAGTAGCTTCAAAGTCTCCGAGATTTAAAGGGTACTGGGCCATATGGGACTCTTTAGCAATGAAAGATGGACTTTTAAAAAGAGTCTGGGAAAGTTCTGACGGTAAAAGCCATACCTATCAAACAATACTACCAACCAAAAGGGTTCCAGAAGTATTGCAAGCCTTGCACAATGGTATAGGCGGTGGCCATTTCGGAGTTATGAAGACTCTTGAAAAGGTTCGAGAAAGGTTCTACTGGCTGGGAAGTCGTGCCGATGTTAAAGACTGGTGTAAAATGTGTAAGGACTGCGCCTCCAGCAAGGGACCTAAGACACGAAGCCATGGCAAGATGAAACAATACAATGTAGGGGCACCTTTTGAAAGAATTGCCATAGACATAGCAGGACCATTTCCAACAAGTAAATCTGGGAATCGCTATATTTTGGTAGCGATGGATTACTTCAGCAAATGGCCAGAAGTCTACGCAATACCAAATCAAGAAGCTACCACTATTGCCGACGTACTATTTCAACAATGGATTTGCCGATATGGAGTACCAAGAGAAATACATACTGATCAAGGTAGAAATTTTAGTCCGATCTTTTTCAAGAACCTCTGTAATCTCCTGGGTATCCATAAAACCAGAACTACCCCCCCTTACCCCCAGTCAGATGGAATGGTCGAAAGATTTAACAGAACTTTTTTATAACTACCTAAAAAATTAAGGAAATGACCAACAAAGTAACTGGGACACCTGTATACAGCCGTTTTTACTAGCCTTCGCTCCGCAGTTCACGAAACAACGGGGAAGTCACCTGCAAAAGTCTTTTTTTGGGCGGAGTTGTGCCTTCCAGTTGATTTACTTACTGGACGACCTTCTAGCAATGAAAAGCCAGCAGAAGATTATGTAAGTCAACTCAGTAAACAGCTGCAAGAAATACACGAAGGGGTTCGCAATAAGCTACAAAAAAAAAGTGACCGTATGAAGTCCCGCTATGACTTAAAAGCTAATCATGGGGGGTTCATTGTCGGTAAAAAGGGTTTTGGGGGTTTACAATCCAAAAAAAAACCAAGGGGCGTTCACCGAAACTGCAGAAGTCATGGGGGGACCATATAAAAAACCCCCTTTAAAAAGATCTGGTTTCCAACAGAAAACCCCAAAGGGGAAATAAAAAATTTAACCTCTAAAAGGGGGTTTTTCGCTATCAAGATCGAAAATACTTGATCGAGACGATCAAAACTTGGGGGGGGGAATGTTACAGATTTTAGTTAGTGTTTAGTTATTAGAAATATAAAAGGTTAGAATTATTTTATTTAGGTTAATAATTTATTTAAAATAGGTTACCTTAGTTTTTCCCTTTTTTTACGGTCATTGCGGATTACCCTTTTAGGGCGCTGGAACCCTTTTTTCACTTTTTTTACATCCTGTAGTAAAAGAATCCTTCCAGCAAATTTTAAATTTTTTTCCGACTTTTCCATTCTTTTCCACTTCACTATAAAAAGCGCGGGGAAAAAAACCGCAGGGGCCCAAAATTTTAGTTTTGATTCCGACGAGTTAAGAAGTTGACAGACAGTTAAAGGTTAAACAGTTGTCATTATTACGTTACGTTAAAGTCTTACCATAGAAACGTTTGTAAACCAGATACCCAAAAAAAAAGGTAAAAAAACCAGGATCCGTGTTTCTATACAGGGTGTCACGGAACAATATATATATATATATATATATATATATATATATATATATATATATATATATATATATATATCCGATATTTTTTTAAATGTTTTTTTATATATCCATTTTGTTAATAAACAGTGATAATCAATAAAAAAAAAAAGTTATTTAACGCTTCTTAAATACTTAATAATGAAGTAAAATTGTTTCTGCACTTTCTCAATTTTTTTTTTTTAAATAATGGAATAAATACAAAAAAACTTACTCTTTCATAAAAAATTTTTTTTTGACACGACTGACGCCATTAATGCCGGCAGAAATGTTGATTTATGGATTAAAACTTACTTTTGGGGGAGTATGTTTTAATTTTTACTCCAACGCCATATACATTTGGGAAGTAGAAATACAGTAACAAACGCCAAAAATTTTTTTATTTACTTACAAAAATTTTTTTAAACCATTTTTGTATTGATATATATCATAGAAAATCATTTGATATATTTATTGGATATATATCATGATATATATTCGGAAACCCCCCGACTTAAACCAAATATTATTTTACTTGAGAGTTAGTTTATGAACTGTAGCCTCTAATGTGAAGAGTGATACAAATTATCCGATAGCTATCGCTATCTCATGTGCATTGCCCCATTACTTCCAATATATTTCTGCCTATCAGATTGAAATCAATCTTTGCGTCCCGATTACTTTTAAGCTCATGTGTACCTGCACTTAGGAATCATTTAGTGAAACGCACATAAAATTTTAACTTGAAATATTTCGTGTTTGTTCTAGTTTCAAGAATCTCTGTTATTATGCAAAAATTTTCGTGTAATTCTTTTGAAGGAGATGAATCAAAGTCCAACACCGAAATGTCTACCAAAATAATGATGTATTGATTGTCCTCTTTTGGTAAAATACAGATTAGTTAAACTTAAACCAGGGTTCGAAAATACCCTATTTATTATAAATATCAAAATATCGGATATTTATGAAAAAAAAAATATTTTTTTTTTTTTTTTTTTTTTTTTTCCGATATATATCAAATGTTTGATATATATCCATTTTGTTAATAAACAGTGATAATCAATAAATAAAAAAGTTTTTAACGCTTCTTAAAAAATTGAAGTAAAATTTTTCCCATTTTCAATTACTTTTTTAAATAATGGAATAAATAAAAAAAACTTACTCTTTCATAAAAAATTTTTTTGACACGACTGACGCCATTAATGCCGGCAGAAATGTTGCCATTTATGGTTAAAACTTACTATTAGGGAGTATGTTTTAACTCTACTCCAACGCCATATAATTTAAGTAGAAATACAGTAACAAACGCCAAAAAAATTTCTTTATTTCCATAAAATTTTTTTTAAAACCCTTTTTGTATTGATATATATCATAAAAATCATTTGATATATTTTTGGATATATATCATGATATATATTCTGGAACCCTGACTTAAACCAAATATTACTTACTTGATGTTAGTTTATGAACTGTAGCCTCTAATGTGAAGAGTGATACACAATAAACAGCAACTAATATCAATATGATAAAAATTGAAACCATAAATAAAATAAGTGGCATATTGCAGTTTCTATATCATCGGGAAAGCGGCAAATTCAAATTCGGGTAGAAATTTCGTCAGAAAGGGGGGTCTAAAAATAATAACACCGATAATATTTCTTTCAAGTGCAAATCAGCAAAAAAAAATAAATAAAAAAAAAAAAACTAAATATATTTCAGGCTAACTGTTTTTGAATTTAAACTGGCAGTGGCTAATTTACAAAATTATAAAATAATGGAATAATAGACATTTAACTTTTTTATACGCGGTTTTCAAAAATTTAAAAAAAAATTTTAAAAAGGTACATGTGTTAAGTGCATTTATTTGAGAAGATATGGAAATAAGTTAATAAGCTAGGGAAAGTTGTTAAAATTAAAAGGTAGTCTCTAATCCAATTTTTTTAAAAATCGGCCTACTTTTAATTATTTGTGATTAAATTTATTTTAATATCAATTTAAATTTTTAATATCAATTTATTATCAAATTTTTGCTTTTAAAAAGCATTTAAAGCTGACGATACTGACGGCCAGTGATGATCGCGTTTTAAATTTAAATGGATTACAGTTTAGAATGTTTAACAAAACGTCATTGTCATTGTTATTCAATGATTTTAGTAGGCAACCTGTTAAAACTGACATTTTGTTAAACATTCTAAACCGTTGTTAACTTTTAACAATTTGTAAGTTGACAACGGTTTAGAATGTTTAACAAAATGTCAGATTTTGACGGTTCCTACAAAAACATTGAATAAACTGACTTTGACGTGACGTTTTTTAAACATTCTAAACTGCTAATCCAGCTAAATTTAAAACGCGATCTACTCGGCCTACTAATGAATTATAAAACGAAGGTCAAAAAAAGTTGTCACTATCAACGCCTACTAGTACAAACATTTGGAATTGTTAATTGATAATAAAATTTTTTAACACAAATAAATAAAAGGGGGCCCGATTTTTTCAAAAATTTTATTAGATTACTTTAAATGCAAAATGCAAGCAGGGTGTTTGGACATATGTGGTTTTTTTTTTTTTTTTGCCTTTTTTTTGTAACAATTTTGGTGATTATGTATCCCCTTAGCTTTACTACTTTTGAGTTGTTAAACCATCCAATGTTTTTTTAAATCTCACCTACCAGATGTAGTTAACTTGAACTAAAATTTTTTGATCCTTAGAAACAGAATAATATAAAAAACACAACTTCCCCTTATTCTTTGAACGCCATCATATCAAAGTTACTGCCTTAAACCCAAAAACACATCTTTAAAATATTTTTTTTAAGTTTAAAATTAAAAATATGTAACAATAATAATTATATTACACAAGAATGCCAACTTTTTTTACATAATGAAGTTAATTTCCACTTAAATGCGGAAAAGCAGTAAGTATTTTGTTACTAATATTATATTTTTTTATTGTTAAAAGAAAACCTTTTCCTTTTTTAAAAATTTTTAAAAATTTTTTTGTTTCTCAATATAAACAAGCTCATTTACTAATTGTATTTCCATTATTGTAGCCCTGAGGAAGAAAAAAAAAAAAATTCGAAAGCGGGTAGCAAAAAGTTTTTTTATTAACAACCTTCTAATAATATATATATATATATATATATATATATATATATATATATATATATATATATATATATATATATATATATATATATATTTTTTCGCTATTTGGGGAGGTAAGTCACAAAAAAAATTTTTTTTTAAAAAGTAGTTAAGTATTATAAGCTTGCTGTAAATATTCTTTATGTTTTTTTAACCCTCTCTAGTAAAATATTACCTTTAATATTTACAGTTTTCTAACATAACATTTGACATGTTACCCATTCGATCTAGATTTAAAATATAAAATACCTAATGGACAAAAAAAGACAGTGACGAAATTTTTTTTCGCAAATGAAACGTTTAACACGGTTACGAATGATAGCATCATTTTATTACAAGTATTATGTATTACTGTTGATTGACAGATATAAATACAGAATTTGACATACACTATGTCCTTAAGTGAGTAACATTTTGTATTCATATTTTGATGATCCCAAAGTTAAATGTTTATCTGAAAAAAAATTTATGATTCTGTTAAACTGCAGAATGACATTTGGGGAATGAAATACTTTTTTACCATTTTCTTTGTAAACAAAAATATAGCTTTAATTTTGCATGTTAAGGGAAGATGACAACACCTAGCATTTATTTTTTTCGACCACAAAAACCTTTTTTATTTTTTTATTCCCCGTAGATTCTTACCTTATTTTTGATAATAAAAATGCAACGACTATTACCCAACTTTTTTTCAACCCATCTATAACAGCAGTAAAAATATAGGCCTTCCGTTTTCTCATTACATTAATTTGACTCTGAAAACCTGGAGAAATACCATTTATAAGTTATTAAAAACGGCGAGTAATACCTGACTATTTGACCAAAAAACCCAGTACGAAGTTGAATGCTAAAAAAAAAAAGATGCATTAAAAAGTGTTACCGGTTTTAGACAAAAATAAAGAATAAAATACCATGCATAGAGGGTGTTTGAGAAATTTGTTGTAACTTCAAAGGGACCGCTTTTCTAAGCAAAAAAATGCATTATAACTTTGTCCGAAAATCAACGTTTTCGAGGAAATGATTTAAAAAAAATTTAATTTTTCAAACATTTGGCAACGCTGCAACACAACCCGATACAAGCGCACGAGGACCGCAACTGATTCATCAAATTGTTTACGTTGGTATGATATTTGTTGAAAATATGCCTTGAATTGTTGAATACTTTACGCAATTTTTTGTGGCTTGTATTTTTTTTTCTAATATAAGGCTTTCAGTACAGTACATTTACTTAAAAAATAACAGGACTTACGATACTGGCGATACACGCCACCAATTTTCACGAATAGTCACTTATTGAAACGATGCAATGCCCCAAAAAAAAAAAAATTCATAAATCATGTTAGATTTTAAGTAATCACAATAGATGTTCCTTTTTTTAATTTAAAAATAATGGATAGTAAAAATATTTATACGGACTTCAAAATCACCTAAAATTCATGCCTCTACACTGGAATGCAAGAAGCTATCAAATAATTTTTCCCAGGTATTTTTTTTTTCCACCGACACGATGTCTGTAGACAACGCGCGGGTACATGCAGTGCAGGGGAGAGACGTTGCCAGTTTGTGAGGGATTTTGGGTCTGTTTTTTTTTGGGAAAAATTTTATTTAATAAGCAAGAAAAAAATTTTTTTTGAGAAAATTTATTAATAAATTAGATGTATTCACACATTTTTCGCTTTTAGGCAGATGAATTTAAATTATTAGGGTGCAAAATTAATTTATTTCATAACTAAATAGAAATAAAGCATTTTTTTTTTTCCAAACAGTTGATTTTCGGGGATAGGTTATAAAAAAAATTTTTTCTTAGAATAATGCAAGGAATTACTTTTGAAGTTACGAACATTATTTCCCCAAAAACCCGTATATTGAAATATATTAAACACTCTTATTATATATAAATTAAAAGGTATCTCAAACTTTCGTTGCAAATACTTTT
>JAHBCN010024554.1:0-11848 GCA_019359885.1 Listronotus oregonensis | reverse complement strand
AAAAAATTATTTTTTTGTTTAAAAACCCGGTCTTGTTTGGTTTTCTTGGTCTTGGTCTTGCAGAAAGACCAAGACCGAGCCCAAGACAAGACCTCCTTTTCGCTTGCAAGACCAAGACCAAGACTGGGGTGTGCAAGACCAAGACCGAGGAGTGCAAGACCAAGACCGACCTGCAAGACTCTTGCACTTCTGCCCCTTTTTTTTTAAATATTATAATATGCAATTTTCATATTCAATATACAGAAGTATTTCAGACATGAAAAAATATGTGTCGAGAACTGCCAATAAGGCGATTATTTAATGAGTAACAAGTTTCTTTAATAAAATAATAATTAAATCGATTACTTTGTTCTTTTATACAGTGCTCTAATAACGATAACGAGTAAATTTAATAACATGTTTCAAAAATAATAAGATTGTGACCCAATGGTCCGATAAAGCTCGATATCTCCGAAACCGTTCACGATAGAGAATAACCAGGGGTACAAAAGTTATAGAAGCTAAAAATTACTTTTATATTCCTAATGATTTTTTAAATTAGCTATCTAGTGATGTCACTTACAGGCTGGATCAAAAATTTCCGAAACCCAGAAATACATTATTTTTGTTCCACACTGTAAAAAGTGGCACCATTAGATTACTTTTTAAAACCAAGATATGAATATAAAAGTAATGGATTAATAAAAATATATATTTGTCATTTCATATAGAAATACTTTTTTATATAAATGGATTTTAAATATTACTTTCAGTTTAGATGAAAACGTCAAAACAATGCCAAAAAAATAATGGTGACGTCTTTTTTTCAAAACCGTAAATAATATTTAAAAACCATCTACGTCGATATTGTTTCTATATGACAGTTCAACAATTTCCAGCATAATATACAGGGTGGCGATTTTTTTTAAATTGATTTTTTGCATACATTTTTTATTTTAGGTTAAAAGCTAATAATAAGTGAGTGGCAGTGGGTTCTTCGGAAAATTCTGAAATAGAAAATAATTTCACATTTTAGGCCCTTTTTTCTATCATGTTTGTATGTTCAGCTTCCACATTATAAACGGTTTCGAGAATCGAGCTTTATTTGTTTATAAAGCATGTGTACAAACTTTGTACGCAAAAGTTTACTAATTTGAAGGTAAAAAGTTCATATGAACTGAAAAGTTTCGTGAATAACTTTTTTTTTAAATCACAAACCAATGTTTACATATCAGAATCATTTTCACGGAAATTTCACAACTAAAAATGAAGCGCCATATTTAAAATATGCTTTTTAATTAAATAATTCAAATGTACGTGTAAGATTAAAATTTGTATACTTTAAAATTTTAAAGCAAAAAATATAGTCTTCATCTTTATTTATCTTTATGTATTAAAAAAAACATATTATTCAAGATTAGTTAGTTTAAATTATTACTTCTAAGAAAAGCAAGACCAGCAAGACCAAAGACCAAGACCGAGGGTTGTGCAAGACCAAGACCAAGACTTGCTTTTGACTTGCAAGACCAAGACCAAGACCAGACTTGCAAGACCAAGACCAAAACCAAGACTAGCCCGGTCTTGGTCTTGGTCTTGCTTTGCTCATCACTAGAATTGCGCCACAAAGGAAAACTGTACAGATTTATTTACAGCTTTATCCCTTCATTTACTGGACTGTATAAACTGCCTGTTTTTTCCACCTTTTTACTGTTGTACTAAGTTTTCTTTTAATAAAATAAACAAAGTATTTGTTATTAATATTATGATATTATTTTATGAAAAACGTACGCATGAGCGGAATAATTTTTTTTCAAAGAAAATCTCTTACTA
This sequence comes from Listronotus oregonensis, assembly GCA_019359885.1. Classification (NCBI taxonomy): domain Eukaryota; kingdom Metazoa; phylum Arthropoda; class Insecta; order Coleoptera; family Curculionidae; genus Listronotus; species Listronotus oregonensis. Next base: position 10,039 of record JAHBCN010024554.1, on the reverse strand, counting down.
ATAATATGAAAGGCAGCGATCTTTTAGAGCTATTCATTTTAAAAAAGCTAAATTTTGTATATATTTTGTATATGCTGTGACAGAGCGGACAATGTCGATGGTTCGAAGGCGATCAGATACCGCCCTAGTCTTCTTAAAAGGGTTATGCATTAATATTCAAAGGAAAAAACAATAGCCCAAGGTATAAAATCATAACTTTTTTTTAAATTTTTGAAAGTCAACATATGACAGATGTCAAACGGGGAAATGGCTTTTAATGAATACGAAAAACTGGAGAGGACGATTTAAATAAGAGCTCTAAGAAAAACGTAAAAGTTTTGGGGAATACCCCTTTTACGTTTTGAAGTTTAATAAAAAGGGGTGGGTCCCAAAAAAGGGAAGTTGTTTCAAAAAAATTTTTCGCAAAAACAAATTTGGGTTTTCCCAATTTGCATATGCGGGATGGAATCGGCGTGGTCGAAAACCCCTTACCCCAAATTTACATGTCATGTAACAGCCCATAACTCTTTATTTATTGAAATTAATTTTTGAAATTTTGGTGATGCACCTGTCATAGGAACATGTTTTTAATAACTAAATAAAACCAATTTTACTTCCGGTTTAACCGAAACTAACGCTAAATTTGAAATTTTAAATAGCACCCTATATACAGGGTGATTCATAAGTCGAGGCGAAAAATGGGATCCCGTAGTCATTTTTTAATTTTGAAACGAAAATTAAGAATACTTTTTTTTGAAATTCGCCTTTGTTTATAAGATATTTGCATAAAATGAAATAGTTAATTAGTAATACAATAATCTAGTCGCTGTATTAAAACTATACGTCGTATGTGAAAATAAGTGTTGGTAAATACTAGAGAAAATTAAAATTTTAGATATTAAATTATTATTAGAAAACATATGGTACATAACAACAAATAACATTTATTATTTTCCAAATACAAAATAAACAAAGAAATGTAAAACAAAATTATAACAAGTGTTCAAAAATTCCACCATTCTCACGGATGCAAGCATGACATCTGTTTATTAATGAATTGTACACCTCTGCAAAATTTGTTGTAACTTGAATATGCTGTACAGCATTATTAATTCTTTCCTGCAATTGTTCAACCGAGTTTATTTGTACAGCATAAACCATCTGTTTCAAATGGCCCCAGAGATAAAAGTCAAGGGGTTGAGGTCAGGAGACCTTGCGGGCCAACGAACAGGACCATTTCTGCCTATCCATCTTTGATTAAAATTATTATTTAACCACCCAACAACATTTCTTCCAACGTGTGGTGGTGCACCATCGTGTTGATACCACATTCTGTTCTGTAGGTTGAGAGGCAAATCATCCAGCACAGTATTTTCAACTTGATTTTCCAAAAGTTCCAAGTATAAATTAGCATTCAATCGTGGGGGTAGAACTTGTAGAGGTAACAATCTTCCGTTAAAAATGGCACACCAGGTGTTGATGCAAAATCTTTGCTGAAAATTGCGAACTCTTATTGCGTGAGGATTTTCTAGTGACCAAATGTGGTTGTTGCGGAAATTATTAATACCATCTCTGGTGAAAATTGATTCGTCCGACCACAAGGTCTCTCGAATAAACTCCGGATTTACATTGTGTTGTTCTAATAACCACTGACAAAAAACAGACGTTGTTCTGTGTCACCTGGTTGCAAATTGTGCACGTTTTGCCGATGGTAAGGATGGAGAACTTCCTGATTTAAAGTTCGCCAAGCGAAACTCTGAGTAAGTTGGATACGTGTTGCAATTCGTCGAGTACTAATTTCTGGTTGATCAAGAACCGAATCAATTACAGCTTCCTCTTGTTGTACTGTATGACTTCTATTACGGCCGCTTTTAGGACGCTTACCAATTCCACATTCGCGAAGTCTTTGAAAGGAGTCTAGAAGGTTGCCTTCTGTTTGGAAACCTCTGCTGATACTCACAAGCTGCTAGACCATTTCCGTCACATAAACCGTAGATATAAATGATATCAGCATATTCTTCGTTGGTAAACTCCATCTTCTCGTAGCTTTTACAATAACAGATTCAAATGCATTTAACTGTTGACAACTGTCAAATTTAATTTCACATATGGCGTCTGGTATTAATGCGCTTACTAGATTAAGAAGACTCTTTATTTTATTTTTAATTATTTCGTCGGTAAAAGTTTGAAGTAAAATATCTCGGAAACGAAGGCGAATTTCAAAAAATAGTATTCTTCATTTTCGATTCAGAATTAAAAAATGAGTGCGGGATCTCATTTTTCGCCTCGACTTATGAATCACCCTGTATGTATTTAGATTTAGATGAAATTCAAAGACGAGCTAGTAGTAAAAATTAGTTTGTCATGTTCGTAGGAATTTTAGGGTCATCACAAAACAAGAAAAATGTAATTTAAATAATACGGCTTATGTTTCAAAAAACTTTAATTTAAAAAAATATATATGTATATAATAGGTATGTACATATAGAGATCTCAACCAAAGTAAGTAAGTTTTTTTCTAAATGTTTCTATTTTAAATTTTTAGCCACTTGTCCCGTGGAAAGTAATGTACTAGCCAGTAAAAGTGTAAAAAAAAATATCTTCAAAATCGAATTACATTTATTTGTGGTTTTGTTTTGATTATTTTCTAAGTTGACTTTTTAATTTTAGTAAGCAACGGCCATACCACGTCGATATACCAGTTCCCGTCTGATCACTGAAGTCAAGCGACGTCGGGCACGGTTAGTACTTGGATGGGTGACCGCTTGGGAACACCGTGTGCCGTTGCTTTTTGCTAGTTTTTTGTTTTGATACTAGCTTTATTCATTTTGTAAGAATATTTGGTAATTATTTACAAGTGGGATCAACCCTATTTTTGGCCATAAAAAATAGATTAATTGATGATCATAAATTTTTTCTTAAATTCTTTGTTTTTACGGCGAATTTATGGTGATGATAGCGAAAATATCAAAAAGATCAAGTTTGAAAGTTCAAAAAATCGTTATTTTTGCAAATAATCTTAAATAACTTTTATTCTCATTGTCTTTAAGCTCATTGTTATTTTTTTTCGCAATCTACGTTTAACAAAGAATTATTTAAAAATGATGTCAAAATGAGTTTTGGATAGTTGTGGCAAAGATAATACTACTACGAATAGATGGTTCATTTAAATGGGGCGTTTTGAATCAGTTCGGAGATATCAATGCTTCCGTAAATGCGAATAAAATTAAGTCGGTAACCTCTGCCCAGCGAAACAAACCGTGCGACATTGCCAATGTCTGTCGCTTGTACCTTATTCGGAACACGAAGTAGCGAAAGCGGGCGGCTAAACGGTATGTGTATTTTCTAGTCGCGTTTCATCACGCCAATAGTAAAGGCCTGCCGGCAACACTGTTTAACTTTCGTTCAAGGATAGCGCGAAAATCTCTCGATGGACATCGGCTCGCGTTAGCCAAAGTCCATTAGGGGTATCAAAAATATAGCATTGAATGGTTCATCTTATCCGCAGTAGTATTATCTTTGGTTGTGGTTAGTTTTTTCAAATTGTTCGTTTTTTTATGTATTTTTCAAAAAAAAATATCAAAAGAAGATAAAATAGAAATTTTATTCAAAAACATGAAATCTAATATTTTCGCCGCTATCTAGTCGCGAGACCGATTTTTTGAAATTTTAAAGTTGATTTTTTAGTTGAAGAACCAACTTTTTTAATCAATTTTTTTTTCAAATTGCTCGTTTTTTTATGTATTTAATAAAAAATATTTCAAAAACATCAAAAAAGGTAAAATAGAAATTTTATCCAAAATCATGAAAACCAATGTTTTTTTCAACATTTACTTTCCACGGGAACAAAACCCAAAAACCTCTAACCCCCCAAAAATAGCCTTAAATATCACTAGGGATTTGGAGACTTTTAAGGGTGATTTTGAGGGGGTTAGAGGGGTTTTTGGGTTTTGTGCCCATGGAGACTTTTGATCAGTGTGTTGAAAACTATTACTTTGCAAAGTTTGAAAACAATTGGTTAAAAACCATTTTCCGTCAGAAAATTGCTTGGTCCTTTAAAGTACATTTTTCTCGAAAACAGTTACTCCTAGAGACCTAAATAAGGTACACATTTTTGACGCAGAGGGAATTATAGTAACTTCCTTTTTAATAAACAGGTCAATATACTGAGCTTAAAAAAAAGTTATGCCATCTGAAACAAGTGGGGTAGGCCGTAGCTGGCGCCCTCTACCAGCTACATCAGAAGTATAGACGAATTTAAATTTTTCGCCTTAAAAAACCCCCAAATCCCCAATTTTGTAACGCGATGTCATTTAGTTATAAAATTATTACGAAAAAACGAAAACAAAAATAAAAGTTTGACACACTGTATCTTGGTTATTATCTACTGTGGGACCAAAGAAATCTACTGTTGCTCTGTGTCCCATTACTTCCGCGACACCCTGTATAATCGTTCTGGTTAGTTCCGGTTAGATATGGTCTCTAACATCACAATTTCCCTGATAAAAGCAAAAATGTAAGTCGTTTCACAGTTTTCCTGAAAAAAGTGCAAAAAAGTTAGTCGTTTACATCCTCATTACCATTACTTTTTATGACAACAAAAAACTCGAATGTGCAATAATAATAACTATTATCGATTTCGTTGTTTTTACCAAATTTAGCGTTTTAAGCTAATAAATTTCCTTCACACGTTTCGATGGCTTCGTACATTCATATTCATTATTTCGGCTCCACTTTTGTGGAAAACTACCGGCTTCGTTTTTGCCCAGGCAGACCTTGAACGAAACATTTTTATAAATCCAAAGCAATCCTAAAACAAATTGAATAAATTTTATCAAGGTGCCAGGGAGAAGGCAAAAAACTGACGATCGCGAAGTCTAAACCATCTCGCGGCCAACCGCGATCGGGAACGTCAGTTTCACTCGCAGTCGTCTGCGAATCACTCGATTGTTTTATTCACGGATGACTCAGATCTATTTAAAGACCCGAAAAAAGAGTCATTTAATTTCGCACAATCGAAGTGAGAAACAATTTGGTTCGTAGTTTGATAACCAGTTTTAAATTGATCGTGTTTCTTTCAAAAACATGCATAATTTGTTTTGTTAGGCTAATCGTAGTGGGCTTTGTTATCGGCAATTAGCTAATTATCAGTTCATTTGTTTTTTGTAGTTGTAGTTCAGTTCTATGGTTCAGTTGTTTTTAAGTTGTCGGGTGAACTAGAGTGCGCTTACACTGATATAGTGTATTTTTTTGTGCAGGAAACAGTTTTTTTTTTAATTTGGACTTATTTTTAAGGTAGGTAAGTTATTATTAGTATTAGATTTATATATATATATATATATATATATATATATATATATATATATATATATATATATATATATATATATATATATATATATATATATATATTATATATATATATATATATATATATATATATATATATATATATATATATATATATATATATATATATATATATATATATATATATATATATATATATATATATATATATATATATATATATATATATATATATATATATATATAAAGTTTCTTGTTTCTTGGGTATAGGTTTTTTGATATTTGTTATTTAAGGAAACACATTACTTTGACGTTTCGCCCATTATATTGGGCTTTTTCAAAAAACATTTATTTTTGGTTATCAACCTAAAAACGGAACAAACCATAGATTTTACATATACATAAAAGAAAAACAAACAACAAAAAGATACACGACTTACAATGGCACTACTATGATTTAATATACATTTAAAAACATTGTTTTAATAATTTTAATTTTTAAAAATACGCACCTCGAAGAAACATCTTGGTAATCGGACTATTTAAATTTTATTGGTACAAATAACTTAGAATATGTTAAAACATGTTTATATTTTATTTTTTGTTATTAGGAATTTTAGATTTATAAGAAAACTAATATTGATTTTATTTGTTATTTTTTTTATTTTAGATTTAATTTATAAAAGTAATTTACAAAATGTATATACAGGTTGGTTTAAAAATTAAAGGTATAGGATGGTTAACAAATTAGGTTATGATATATGTGGCTGAGGTTTCTGATATTTTGTTTGTCGTTAAGAGCTTGTGGCTCTTTTTTATATAAATCATTTCCTGGATTAAAAGTTTTTTGTGATTATTTTCTTGGGTAAAATTGCAGTGTTTTTAAAATTAAATTCATGTTTTAAATTTGCTTCATGTTTGTGTAGAGCAGTAGAAGCGTTTTTCGTATATTTGTTTCCCATTAAGTCTGCTATCAAGATATTGTGTTGTTTTACCAATATATTTTTTGGGCAATTTGTTGCATATATATATATATATATATATATATATATATATATATATATATATATATATAATATATATATATATATATATATATATTATACACTAATTAAACCGAAATGTCAGCTGTATTTTACAAAATATCTATTTCACTGCATGTAAAAGTGAAAAAAATATGTAAATTAAGCTTATTATACCAATGCATATTAATTATTGTAGCCTTGAAGATGAAAATTAAAATTGATTTATATATATATATATATATATATATATATATATATATATATATATATATATATATATATATAGTATTTACATTTATAAAATAATTTTTTTTACTACTTTTGTCATATAAATATACAGAGTTGGGAAAAATTATCATAATTTTTTTCACGATTTTTTTTTTACTCCCAGCACGACATTTTATTGGAGATGTGTCTAAAAAAGCCCTAAAAATTTGAGCCCTTTATATTAACCCCAATAACTTTCCCAGAGCGTGCAAAGATTTTCCATTTAAAATACACGTAAACTTTATTTAAGATTTGAAAAAACCACCATACCAGAATTGGTCAAAATCGGCGTTGCCGTAACTGCTAAGACAATTACTCAAATTTTAAAATAATCTAATATGCTTTTCCTTTCAGGCACTACCATTTTCGTAACAGTATAAAATTTCTTTTCCTTTAACCAATTTTCTTAATTATAATAATAATATTTTATTATTATTATTTTTTTAACTACTTAAACATCACTTGGCTCACAGGTTTTTTGGCATTGGTTCCTTTTTTGAATAATTATTGTCATTTTGTTTCCTAGTTGAACAAATTAGGCAGTATGTCCTAGTATTCGACTCGCTTGTAGTTGGTACCACTCGATAATAATGATTTATAATTATGGAGGTACCTACTAAATATTTTGGTCTTGATCTCAAGTACGTCACTCACGTTTCAGGCAATGCAAGCGGAATTTTCAAGTAACCGCAGAAAAGGTCGAGCAATAAAAAAGTATCCTTTGAATAAGTAATTAAAATAAATTTTAAATTAGGTGAAGCTCGCTAGCCACAATATCTCCGGCATGAGATAGATGCATGCTGTCCTAATTACACATTAAAACTATTTCACTACATTTTTAAATATTTTGATAAAATTTTAGTTAGTACCCATTGAAAACTGTGGAAATTACACATTTTTTTTTGTTAATCGCAAATCAGAAAATCAAATTGACTCATGCCCTTTCTAGTTTATAGTAATATTGTTTATGTTACTTTCATTTAAGTTAGGAAAAATATATATATATATATATATATATATATATATATATATATATATATATATATATATATATATATATATATATATATATATACGGTGGTGGGAGGGAAACCACTGTGAAGTTGTTGCCAATATTTCGATCCAAATGATCCCATAGATTCTCTATGGTATTAAGGTCCGGAGACTTAACTAACCAGTTATTAACGAGCTGGGATTTCTGTTTTGGGTCTTGTTGGAACAACCATTTTAGTGGTATTTCTTTCTCAGCATAAGGCAACATACTATTCTCCTATATTTTTTTGTATAGAAACCGATCCATTATTTGGTCATTTTAATCTGAGCGGAAATAACACCCCCACACCATTAGGCTCCAACCACCATGTTTTACTGTGGGAATGTGGTACTTGGAGCTGTAAAGTGTACCTTTTAGCTGTCGAACATAATGTCTTCCATCACTACCAAACAACTGAAACTTACTTTTGTCGCTGAACAACACAGTATTCTATTTTTGATACAACCAGGTGAGGTGGTCTTAGGCAAATTTTAAGCGGTCCTTTCAATTTTTTTATATCAGTGGTTTCTTCACAGCAACTCTTCCAAAAAGTCCCACCTCATTCAACCTTCTTCTTACTGTGCGCGCAGCAGTAGCGTAGCCCACGATCTAATGGGGGGGGGTTTAAAAATTTTAACAAAGATTTTTAAACAAGTTTATTAACAAGATCTTAAATCTCAAATTAGGTTATATATTGAAAAATACGGCGGAGGAGGGAAAATTTTTTTTATTGTTGATTAGATTTTTTTGACCCAAACAACACATTTTTGATGAAATCCGGAAAAAGCTAATTTTATCGTGAACCTAAACCTCTTCATACTGTTGTATGGAGAGGTAGATCACGGTTGTAATACTCGTATATGAATTCAGATATACCGAGACAATTAACTTTAATGACGTCAATTTTTCAGTAGAAGCTCTGTGATAACTTGCTTTTTTTGCTCCTCAAATTTCTCGAGTTCTTGTTTCCAGTTGAAAATTTGGATATACAAGTTGTCCAAGCTTCTGTTTACCTACACCAGCCGATTTATGTAGGAGAGCGTAAAGCACAATACTTACAGTAAGCGCCATCTTCAGTGTCAGAATATGCTAGCCATTTCTTTTGAGCCACTGTTGAAATTTTAAATTTCTGTCTCCACTACTGGGAAAGTTGAAGTTTATCTGTGGAACACACACAGTATTTAATGCATTTATTTTCTCTTTTCGAGTACACAAATTTCGTTTTTTAAGACAGCAATATCATTATTATTATAAACATTGGGGTAGGTAACCTTTGTTACCTGTCAAAAATCACTACAATTTCCCTAAAATAGAAAAAATTGTTTAAAGTTTTTAACATTGTACAGAACATTATACTTAATTGAAATCTACATGGAAACCGCATTTCAATAGCATAAACCGTTTACAAGTGAATAAATAAATAAATAAACATTCTTTTTGAATATTTAAATTATTTCAACCTTTTTTCAACTCCCGAGTTTCTGCGAGAACGGGAAAACATTTGACCCAAGTTGGACTAAAATTCATATAGACACAAGTTTTTATACTTACACGAAACCTCAATTACATCATCATGCCAAACCAATCAAGCACTTTGGCTTACCTCTGTACTTTGATCCAACGATTATATTCTGAATTTGATGCCTGTCTTGCTCTTCATTGTCTTCAGTTAAATTATTTTAGCAGTGACCTTTGATTTGATCCTTTGCCATTTTTCTTCACAAGCCAACTAAATCTGCATTAAAAAGAGCTTTACAATCGCATACACCTGTACTGCCTGACCACGGATCATACTTGTTGGCGCTACCTTACCGCCAGCCATTTGAGGTTATTTTTTTGTCTCATGGGGGGGGGTTTTAACCCCTAAACCCCCCCCAGCGCTACGCCCTGGCCGAACACTGGTATCCCTATCTTAACCATTTTTTTCATCACTTTCATTGACCTTTTGGACAACTTCCTTGGTCTCCCTGGCTTATGGGCTACTGAATCATTTCCTCTTTTTTTGAATTTTTTAATTATTTTTGAAACAGTGCCTTTTAACATGTTTAAATTTTTACTTATTCAGCTTGCTTGTTTCCCGTTATTTGTTGTTTCCATACTTATGGCCACCACTAGTCTGTCTCAAAGTATACCGTGTTAGCTGCTCTTGCCTTCATTTATGGATTATACCTGCCGACAGCAATAAAACTGCGGATCGGTAGGTATTAAAGGACAGAACATTAGGGACGGACTTTAATAATATAAAGATTTATAATTAATTGTTTATTTAGGTAAGTATAATCTTAAAATTACGTTAAGAAATTAAATATATGCAGGTTTTAATAAATTTATAACTGCATTGTCTATACCTAATTCATTTTTAATCTAAATATCTAAATCAATTCTGTTTCCATTCAGATCATCATTAAGACTAATTACAATGAAT
>JAHBCN010024553.1:0-11820 GCA_019359885.1 Listronotus oregonensis | reverse complement strand
TTAATAGATTTTAAAAAAACGTTTTTATTTTATGTACGAATAGTTTTCATCTAACAATAAATTAACGACTTTTAACCCAAATCATAACATGAAAAAAAATTAAATTACTGGTCAATATTCTGAAAAATTGATAAAAATTTGTAAAACAAATATATTTTCAACTAAACTAAATAAACAAGGGGGATAACCCAGCGTTGCCAAGTGGCAAAGATAAAAAACATCGTGCAAAATAGGCCGTAAAAATTAAACTTTTAAAAAAACAAATTGCAACTCAATGAACCTATATCCTTCTAGATGATATTACAACGTTGTAAAAAAATATATATTTACAAAAAAAATAAAAAAAAATAAATTAACCTTGTCATGTAGTTGGAATCACATTTTTCCGCCTTTTTTTCTATTACCTTGAAACTTTAGGGTACGCTCACTGCAAACTCGTTCGTAAGACTGACCCGCCGGTTTGGCGCGCTAAAGAACCCTTAGTAAGCATAAAACGATGGTCAGCGGACAACAAAGTTAGCTTTGATTGGTTAGAAAATTGTTTCCGTAGGTCCCAACGTTGCCATTTGGGCCTTTGGGACAATTGGGGTTTAAAAAAAGAAAAAAAAAAAAATGCTAAATAAATAAGTTAAAACATTTGCAAAAAGCCTTAACAGAAAATTTAATTACACATTCATTTTGTGCACAGGTAGTAGTTTAAATAACGTCCGTAGTGGAAGTACCGCGTTGTCTAAAGGGTGCCGTAAAATACATCATGTGCGTGTTCCAGTACTTGGATAACGTTGACAAACTGGGGAATAAAATGGGTTAAATGTCTTAAAACTCGACACCAGCAGTACCTAGTTCTTAGACTTCACGCGGCTTCTCGGGCTATCACCTGAGATAATAAAAAATTTTGTAGCTCTTAAAATCCTGGTAACTATTTTTTTTGCCAAAACAAAATATAATCTAGAATTAAAAAAGCATGTACAGGTTGTATATCCGATATACCGGTAACAGTACTATCAAATTAAGGCACCAAAAATAGCGTTTTGTTAAATAGCTTTAAACTCGCCGTAAAAAAAAGTTTGCCAGGGGGAGTTCTGTATAACAAAGCGTTATATAAAATTGTGGGCGTTAATTTAAAAAATGACTTTTTTGGCTACAAATACATCATAGTAGTAGCTGTAGCCACAGCAGCCTCAAAAAAGCTCGAATTCCTTTTTAAACCAGAAAATATTTTTTTTCTTTTAGTATATAATCTCTGTGTGTATCTTTAACGGGACTTTGCCTGCAATACTGTTTCTATGCCTAAAAAAGTGGGATCTTTCACTACCCTCAACATTTTTCATGTCAATTAGAGAAAAGCTGTTTGTCTTTTTCGAGGGCTTCGAAACAATTAAGCACGTCCAAATGTGTCGATTTTATTATTAAGTATACATGTCTAATTTTCTTTTCCTGCCCTAAAAATAAAGGAAAAACAGCAGCGAACCTGTATTTAAATTATGCCTTTTGTCGATTAAGTCCTTTTTAAGTATCACAAAATGCCAAGAAAACAAAATAAAATATTTAGATTTTTTTTGCTGAAAATAATACTTTTCATATATGTATGTATATGTTGGAATACCGGAAAAGTAAAAAGGTTTATATAAAAAAAGTTTAAAATATAACAAGTCGATTTTAAACATTTTATTAAAATTCTCATTTATTTTTAATAATACATTTTTATTTTAAATGTTCGAGTTTTAAAAGTTATTTTTTCTTTGGCTGTGTGTAAAGGTGAGTTTTAAATGCAAAATTAAACCGTAGCATAAAAATACATAAACATGACTTATCACTTTTTTATTCTGTGACCTTGATATAGATATTTCCTTATGCACACATCTATTAAAAATAACATCTGATAAAAGCAATATCTCTTAAAAAGAATACCTCTTCAAAGATCATTTCTAAAAAATTACATCTCTGTAAATTACATTTATTCAAAGATGACATGTATCGTCTTAATTCAATATATTTTTTTTATTGCCGGTTGATACAGATATTTCCGTATGCACACAATACAATTAAACATGCATATTTCATCTCAAGATCCACATCGAGAGAACAAACATCTTAACAAAATGATTGCAGTCAAGCGTGTGCAAATTTGGTCTAGGATAATTCCAGCTTAATTGCTCAGTTTACGTCATGGGATCTTATTCACAAGCTTAATGGAGTGCGGTCTGGGAAATTCTGAAGGACGTGCCACTTAATAACTTAATGTTTTATATAAGTAGACCAAAATTGTCGTTGAGTTACTTATAAATGTAAGTTTTTAGAGTTACAAAAACTGATCTCTATAAGAACTTACCTCATGGAACTGTTTTTACAGTTTAAAAGATTTTTAGTTAAAATTTTCTTTGCTGAAATTTTTCTTTCTGTGCACGTGCACTTTTTGATTTTAAAAATTGCTGTAATTTTTCTTTTGTTCGAGAAGAGTACAGCAGGCGCTATTTTTCTTGTAGCAACCTAGCATTGAGCGTTGGTTAAAATATATTTATAAATTACACTTTGAATTTTACCAACTAATTATATAATTTGTGTACAAATTTTAGTATGTTAGGTAAACCTTATTTTTAATATAAATTGCAGCAATAAATTAAACTGTAAAAGTTTTGAACAGAATTGCAAGACAGAAAAATGATTACAAAAAAAACTTAACATAAGAATTTTTTTGGATTTAAAAAATTAATAATATAACGTGGACTATTGACTTTGTGTACAACAAATTTTATTGATATTGAGGTATAGTCCAAAACTGCCAGGAAAAAATATGTTTGCTCTTTAAATAACCTCACTATTTTAAGAAGGCTTCCTTCTCTTGCTTACCAAAGAGCTGTAGAAAACATATCACTCTTTTAAAAGTTCTCAAAAGTCTCATGTCATTAAAGTGCCTCTTTTGAGTGCTTCAAAATAAAAAAGTACGTCAAAATGTGTATATTTTTTTAATTAAATATACATGTCAAATTTACTCTTTCTTTTTGAACAAATAAGGTGACATAAAAGTGAAACTTTTTTAAGATATATATCTTGGTTCTTTTTATGTATATTTATTATTTTGGATTTTTTTAAGCCACCCCACAAAAAATGTTTTAAATTTCAGGGAGTCATATTTTATTGGATTATGTAACATTAAAATAAAAATTCCTACTATTATGCTGTCTTAAATTATTACTTTCAAATAAAATAAAATGTTTTAAGGGTTTCTGCTTTTTCATTGGTTGAGTTATTTTATATGAAATATTATCCCTTTCGAATGCATTGCAAAAAACTTCTTTATTATAACTATGCTATTTAAGACGACTTTAACTTATTTAAAATATATTCTAAAACTAAAAATATATTTTGGCAAACAACATGTTTTTGTCGTTAGTATTAAAATTAGTAATTAAAAAGTAGGTAGGAAAATGACGCGGCCATAATACAACTCGCTCTTATTACAACATTTATTAATTATTTAAACTATTAAAAATTATATGTACTAAAATTACATATGTTAAAATAAAATCTATTAAAAATAACATCTGATAAAAGCAATATCTCTTAAAAAGAATACCTCTTCAAAGATCATTTCTAAAAAATTACATCTCTGTAAATTACATTTATTCAAAGATGACATGTATCGTCTTAATTCAATATATTTTTTTTTATTTCCGGTTGATACAGATATTTCCGTATGCACACAATACAATTAAACATGCATATTTCATCTCAAGATCCACATCGAGAGAACAAACATCTTAACAAAATGATTGCAGTCAAGCGTGTGCAAATTTGGTCTAGGATAATTCCAGCTTAATTGCTCAGTTTACGTCATGGGATCTTATTCACAAGCTTAATGGAGTGCGGTCTGGGAAATTCTGAAGGACGTGCCACTGCATACCTTAATGTTAAATATGAGTTGTTATTAAGTTACTTAAAAATATTAGTTTTTAAAGTAACAAAAAGTAATCTCAAATAAACTTAAAATATTTTTAAAGTTTAAAAGTTTTTTGCATGGAATTTTTTTTGCTGCAATTATTTCTATCTGCGCACGTCTACTTTTTGGTTAAAAAAATTGCTGCAATTTTTTTTTTGTTCAAGAAGAGAACAGCAGGCCCTTTTTTGGCTTGCAGCAATCCAGCATTGACCGTTGTTTAAAATATATTTGTAAATAACAATTCGAGCATTTATTTGTGTCTTTGTTTTATACCTAATAATTTAACAAAATATTTTAATGATTCGTTTTCAAATTTAGTAGGTAAGATAAACATTATTATTAAAACAAAATGCTGCAATAAATTGTAAACTGTAACAAATTTTGAACAAAATTGCATAAAAGAAAAATGGAAACAAGAAAAATTTTGCGTAAGGATTTTTTTAATTAAAAAACAAAAACTTTATATTACGTTGACCATTGACTTTGTGTACAACAATTTATAGATATTGACGCATGGTCTAAAGCTTTCAGAGCCAAATCTGTTTGCTTTTTTAATAACCTAACTTTATTAGGAAGGCTTACTTCTTTTGCTCAGCAACGAGCTGTAGGGGACATATCGCTCTTTTAAAGTTTCTGAAAAGTCTCGTTACATTTAAGTGCCTCTTTTGAGTGTTTCGATATAAATAGGTACGTTAAAATGTGTATATTTTTTTTATTAAATAAACATGTCAAATTTCCCCTTTCCTTTCGAAGAAATAAAGGTGAAATTAAAGCGAAACTTTTTAAGACATACATATTTGGACCATTCTTTTAATTGATTGATTAATGATTGAAGTCCTTTTTATATATATTTAATATTTTGGATTTTTTTTTAAACACTCCACTGAAAATGTTTTTAATTTCAGGTAGTCATATTTTATCGGATTATGTAACATTAAAATAAAATCCTCGACCATTATGCTTCCTTAAATTATGAATTTACAATAAAATATTTTTTTTAAGGGTTTCTGCATTGTTCATTGGTTAAGCTATTTTATATAAAAAATAATCCATTTTGAATGCATTGCAAAAAACTTCTTTATTATAACTATGCTATTTAAGCCGACTATAACTTATATAAAGTATATTCTAAAACTGAAAATATATTTTGGCAAACAAGAAGATTTTGTCGTAAGTATTAAAATTAGTAATTTAAAAGAAGGTAGGAAAATGAAGCGGCCATAATACAACAAGTTCTAATTACACTATTTATTAAATATTTAAACTATTAAAAATTATATGTGTTACAATTACATATGTTATCATAAAATCTGTTATAAATTACATTTGATAAAAGCAGCATCTTTTAAAAATCATACTTCTCCAAATATTATTTGTAAAAAATGACATCTTTTTAAATTACATTTATTCAAAAATGATATGTATCGTCATGTTTTAATTTTTATTTTAATTTTATTTCTGGTTAATATAGATATTTTCGTATGCACACAATATAAATCAACATGCATATTTCACCGTAACATCAACATTGCAGAGAACAAACATCTTAACAAAATAATTGCAGTCAAGCTTTTGCAAATTTGGTCTGAGATAATTCCAGCCTAATTGCCTAATTTACGTCAAGGGATTTTATTCACAAGTTTAATGGGGTGCGGTCTGGGAAATTGTGAAGGACGTGCCACCTTATAACTTAGTGTTTGATATAAGTGGACCCAAGTTGTCGTTAAGTTATAATATATTTATATATAACAATAAGAAAATGTATTTGTATATTCGTTTTATACCTTAGAATTTTACAAAATAGCTCAATATGTTTTTTTAATGTTAGTAAGTAAGGTTAACCTTGTAAGGGCACATTTTAGCAATAAATTTTAAACTGAAAAACTTTCAAATAGAATTGCATGAAAAAAATGGTAACAGGAAAAATTTCAAGTAAGATTTTTTTAAATTGTAAAGACATCTTTATATAACGTAGATTTTTGAATAATACTATTCTTATAAGAAAGCATTCTCCTGTAGCTTACCCGAGATGTCGAAGACCCTTAACTTTTTTAAAGTTTCTTTAGAGTTCCGTGTCATTAAAGTGCCTCTTTCAAGTGCTTCAAAATAGGTACGTCAAAATGTGTATTTTTTTTATTAAATATGCATGTCAAATTTCCTCTTTCTATGTAAAGAAATAGCGAAGACATAAAAGCAAAACTTTTTTAAGGCATATATTTGATTATACTTTTAATCGATAATTCATTTTACATATATTTATTATTTTGGATTGTTTAATTACACCCCAAAAAAATGTTTTAAATTTCTGGTAGTCATATTTTATCAGATTATGTAACCAAAAAAAAATTAACGACTATTATGCTTTCTTAAATTATGAATCTAAAATAAAATAATTTTTTTTATAGCTTCTGGCATCTTTTATTGGTTGAGCTATTTTATATAAAATATTATTTTCATGGAATACATAACAACTTATTAAAAAAATATTCCAAAGCTGGAAAAAAACACAAAAAGTTTTAAACCTAAGCGTTAAAATAAGTAATTAAAAAGTAGGTACGAAAATGAAACTGCGATAATACAACACATTCTAATCACAACATTTATTAAATATTAAAACTATTAAATTAAATTATATGTGTTAAAATTTCATAAATGTTAAAAGCAACATCTTTTAAAAATGATACCTGTACAGATATCATTTGAAATGAATGACATTTTTTAAATTACATTTATTTAAAAATGACATGTTGTATCGTCTTCTTTTTATAAACTGTTTTTTTATTTTATTTCTGGTTAGTTCTGTTTAGTTCTTGTTGTAATATCTATTTCCGTATGCACATAATACAATTCAACATGCATATTTCACCGTAACATCAACATTGCAAAGAACAAACATCTTAACAAAATGATTGCAGTCAAGCGTGTGCAAATTTAGTCTAGGATAATTCCAGCTTAATTGCTCAATTTACGTCAAGGATTTTATTCACAAGCTTAATGAAGTGCGGTCTGGGAATTCTGAAGGACGTGCCACTTCATAACTAAATGTTTTATATAACTAGACCAAAGTTGCCGTTAAGTTACTTATAAATATAAGTTTTCAGAGTTACCTTAAAGTGTTTCCAAACATAACTTATACAGCGTAGAGAATTACTTTTGTAAACTTTGTTATTATTTATATTATCTAAGAAAATTGTATTCTTGATCAAGGAAGATGTATTGTTGAGAAGATTATGAGCAGAAGTTAGATATATAAAAAGATAAATAAATAATATAAATATTTAAAGTTGTTTTTAGGTCCAAAAAATACCTTTTATTGATTTTGTATTTTTAGTTGCCCCTATATAATTAGGATTTTTACTATACTAATTAAATATGTAATATCGCCACAAATTAATTACTTTTAAATAAACTATATCAAGATCCAAATTTTCGTTTGTTTTAATAGTACTCGACAAAACTTTAGAAATTTACAAATATTGTTCTTTTACAAGGCAAGTAATTTACTTATAATAAATTTGTATATGAAAAAAACTTTTAACTAAAGTTTAACATTTTTATATTAAAGTGTTAAAAAATACTTAAAAAATAACATATTAATCTAATATGCAATAAGTTATTCTCTTTTGCGATCAATTAGTGGCTAATTGATAACAATTTTTAGTCCAGGAATTAGTATCTGACGTAGTGGCCACTTCTTTTAAAATGAAGCCTTATAAAACATTTTACGTTTTGCTAATTGTAACTACGCATGTAAGAATATTTATGACACATCGAAAAATTCTGCTTTTAAATTTGATTTCAGAGTATTAAAATATGTACTTTAAAGCTTTCTTAAATTTGTTGTCCCAAATCCTGTATTTATTAATGTTATAAGCAAAAAGGTTTGGTTTGGTGAATGTTCCAACCTAATACGAGAATGTTTTATTTATTTTACCAAACTTAAATAAAATAAAAATAATTTAAACCAACAATATTGGAATTCATAGTATAAATATTTCAGCTTAACTTAATTGGTGCATTAAATTATTTATATATATTTTAAATATATATTTATATATATATATATATATATATATATATATATATATATATATATATATATATATATATATATATATATATATATATATATATATATATATATATATATATATATATATATATATATATATATATATATATATATATATATATATATATATATATATATATTATATATTCCTAAAAGAGTGAGGTTATTAAAAAAGCAAACAGATTTGGCTCAGACAGTTTTGGACCATGCGTCAATATCTATAAAATTGTTGTACACAAAATCAATGGTCAACGTAATATAAAGATTCGTTTTAAATTAAAAAATTCTTTACGTAAAATTTTTCTTGTTGCCATTTTTCTTTTATGCCATTCTGTTCAAAATTTGTTACAGTTTACAATTTATTGCTGCATTTTGTCTTAATAATAATGTTTACCTTACTTACTAAATTTGGAATTAAATCATTAAAATATTTTGTTAAACTATTAGGTACAAAACAAATACACAAATAAATGTTCGAATTGTTATTTATCAATATATATTTAACAAATCAAAAAGTACACGTGCGCAGATAGAAAAAATTGCAGCAAAGAAAATTTCATGCAAAAAACTTTTAAACTGTAAAAACATTTTAATTTTATTTGAGATTACTTTTTCTAACTCTAAAAACTAACATTTATAAGTAACTCAATAACAACTTTAGTCTACTTATATTAAACATTTAGTTATGAAGTGGCACGTCCTTTAGAATTTCCCAGACCGCACCCCATTAAGCTTGTGAATAAGATCGCTTGACGTAAATTGAGCAATTAAGCTGGAATTATCCTAGACCAAATTTGCACACGCTTGACTGCAATCATTTTAAGATGTTTGTTTTCTACAATGTTGATCTTTAGATAGAATATGCATGTTTAATTGTATTGTGTGCATACGGAAATATCTGTATTAACCAGAAATAAAAAAAATACATTGAAACGAGACGATACATGTCACTTTTTAATAAATGTAATTTACAGAGATGTAATTTTATAAAAATGATATTTAAAGAAGTATTATTTTGGAGAGATATTGCTCTTATCAGATGTAATTTTTAACGGCTTTCATTTTAACATATATAATTTTAATACATATAGTTTTTAATGGTTTAAATATTTAATACATGTTGTAGTAAGAACGTGTTGTACTATGGCCGCGTCACTTTCCTTCCTACTTTTTAATTACTAATTTTAATACTTACGACAAAAACTTCTTGTTAGCCAAAATATATTTTCAGTTTTAAAATAAGGTATAGTTATCTTAAATAGCATAGTTATAATATAAAGTTTTTTGCAATGCATTTGAAAGGAATAATATTTTATATAAAATAGCACAACCAATGAAAAATGCAGGATCCCTCAATACACCAATAAATTTTTCAGAAATGTTTTACCTTATTAGTTTTTTTAATGATCTAATTAAATATAGAATTAAAATAATTAAATTTCTCGTATACAATTTTTTAATAGAAATTTAAATTAGGGTCATCATTTTGTACCTATAATTTTAAACAACTTTTTAAATTGACATTTTGTTATACCGTTTAAGATATAGGTACTTTATCCTTTAGTCGTTTTAAATTTTTTGGACTGCCTCAAATACCCTTGAATTTTTAATAGAACTATCTTCCTTTTGTATAATTTTGGATTATGCACCAAGGTTTATGAAAAGTAACATGTTTTAAAAAATCACAAATAAAAATGTTTTATATATAATGCACACCTAATATAACATACCGTATATTTAGTAAGCAATAATACCGCATAATAATTATTTAGGATAATTAGCAGAAAGTGTTCCATACGACAATTAAATTTATAAATAAGCATTTACCACCCCAAACAAAATTTATTTACAAACATGCGCGCAACAGAGCTAAAGCAAATAATTTTAAATTTGTATAAATCCAAAAGAGCAGCGTGCTTGTTAGACAAGCTAAAAATATAAAGAAAGATACTATATCCAGTGCGGAAAATTTAAATGCCATGTAGAGACCGACATCTTTAATTTTTTTGATAAGTGATTTATTTCGCAATATCTGATATCAGAACACGCGAGGACTGAGGACGTAGCTGCCCGAATTTAAACAAAACATTTATGTTATTACTCCCGATGTCTTGTGTATTACGGAAACTTGGCTAAAGAGCAAAATTTCTGATCATGAATTAGTTGACCTAAATCAGTATAATGTGTTTTGCCAAGATCAAGAGACTATTGTCGGTGCAAAGTCTTCGGAAGGCGGTGTTCTGATTATTGTGAAGAGTAAATATAGTGCCGTCTTGGTGCCGGATTCCGAAAGCAATGTCGAGGATTTATAGATAAGTATTAAATTGGATAAAAGTGTTATATTGGATATTTGCTGCGTCTACCTGCCCCCAGGCAATCTGGATCCTCGAGCAAGTTTGATATCAAAGCTTGGTAACTTAAATTTAAAGAAAATGGCCTACTTTTAGTCTGCGGTGGTTATAATACCAGCTCCACGCAATAGGTACTAGGGGACGATAGCCATTACTTAGAACCGTTTATTGTGGATCCCTAAATATTCATTGTTGTTGGACAGTTTTTTATTTCACAATATATTACAATTTAACTCTATTTTAAACAATAATAATAGGTAATTTAACTTTATTTTGTGTAACATCATCACCCGTATATCGAGTTTCTCTTGTATGTGGGCTTGCATAGTTGTTATTGTTATTGTTGCATAAATTTAACAGCAGCAAATACTACAGCTTTAAAAAGGCGATTTTTTACTATTATTCATTAAATAACGAACATAGACTGCAAATACATGTTTTATAACAAATCTTTAAAACATTGTTTGGACATGATTTACCTCAAAATAGATCAAATTAATAAACAAAATGTACCATCTTTTACAAAAAAATAAATATTTCTCCACATTTTATTCTTATCCAACAATCTAAGCTATAAAAGAAAAAATATAGAACTCATAAAAAATGGCGGTAATAAAAAAATCCCAATGATGCTTATTTTTGACTTGAATGTTGATGCCGCTGTAAGTTTGGCTTTACGAATGCGGTATTATGTAATTAAAGAATGCAAGTTATTTAAAAATATCAAGGTTATTATCTCTTTATATAGTTCTTTTGGTTTAAGTAAACCAAATTTTACTGCTATTATTTGTAACCCTAGACAGAGCACATACAGTGAGAGGCTGGAAAGTATACAAAATAAATTTATAAAATTTATGGCGTTAAAACAAAATTTTATTATTGACAATGACGATGTCACTCCTGCACGAACTCATTTTTATCTGAAGTCACTGTGTAACCGCAGATTTGCCTTCGATGTTATATTTTTGTATGAAATAATAAATATTTTATTTACGAAGTGCACACGGCAAAAAACATTCCTTAATGCTTCCCAGGGGTCTCTAAGGGTAAACAAATTATTTTACATACCATTGAAGACACAAGTATGGATCAGAATTCACCTCTCTGCAGAATAATAAGAAACAGTAATATATGTACTAAATAAATATATTGTCTTTTAATATTCTTATCTGAAATAAAAACTATATTAAACAATATTTAAATGCACAGAGCTGATTTTTTGTTCCCTGTATTCGGTTTTTTTTTTTTTTTTTATATTTTTACCATATTTGAAGGCTTTAGAATTCTGTATAAAATAGTAATTTTTTTTTATAAAAAACTAAATATTATAAATAATATATATATATATATATATATATATATATATATATATATATATATATATATATATATATATATATATATTTTATATATATTTTATATATATATATATATATATATATATATATATATATATA
>JAHBCN010024552.1:0-11809 GCA_019359885.1 Listronotus oregonensis | reverse complement strand
CCATTTATTTGGAAATCGTGGAATCAACGGTCACAATGAAAAGGGAAGATTACTCTGTAGAGCTTCCTGAGCAACGATATTTCTAGTAGTAGAATGGGAAGCCTAAAATCTTCCCTTTCCATTGTGACCGTTGACCCATTTCCTTAAAATTAAATGGAAATGTGTACAAGCCTTTCACTCTCTTGGTCCTGTTTGCTTGGCAATGGGTACGATTTGATTTTAAGGTCCTCCAGACTCCTTAGCTTCTTTCAACTGCAGATTTACGGAGGTCGTGGATGTAAACCACTCCTCAGTTCTGGTTTTCAGCTGATTCAGCTTTTAACACCTCGTCAGCTGATTCAGCTTACTATTTTACACCAAATTTTACTAAAATATCTATAGTGGTATCACTGATATTAAAATAAACGATTTATTTTTGAAATTTTTTCCCCTTGACTTAAAACTTGTGAGGTTTAGGACATAGGTTCATATGAAGTTTTCTTCTTTAAATGGACCCAAAAATTGCCTAACAACTTCAAGTTGTCAAAATGGCTGAATATTTTCGCCTTTTGTATCCACATAGCTGTTATTGGGATTTCGCAAGGGGGTTAAGACCTTCACCTGGGAAAATTTTGAAGCATATTGTCGATGACGACTTTTTCCCCAAAAATTTTGCACTTTCACCCCGTATTGCTACCTCCTGTTTCCAATAGGTTGTCAGCCCGCGCGAGAACATAATTAACAATACTAAATGAACATGTTTTACGGCAGAAACTCCATATTACTGATGACGATGATTTTTCGGCTCCAGCTCTTGGACCATAATTTTTGGGCTGAATGGTCCATGTCGGCGTGCAGAATTATGCAGTTTAACAACTGAATATATAGAAGATACCGGAACAATGTTTATTGTAACGTTACGCGATACCAACAAAAATTGTTTGATATAGAGGGGTCAAAAGTTATAGTCTTTTCTAACTTACACAATTGTTTTTTTAATATTTATAGTCAAACTATTTAAAAGAAACATTTTTCTTTTTTGTTACATAGTGTTTCTTTGAATAATGGTTGATATGCTGTAGGGTTGCTATTCTGTAAAATGGTCTATTACTTAGATTTTGAGGTTTAATGTGATGTTCTGAATAAAATAAAAAAAGTTCATTTTCTGGACTAAAACCAAGATCAAAATGCTTTTTTAAAATGATAAAATAAACTATTTTATAGTATTTGTGGTACCAGTGTGTTATTATACATATAAGTCACGCGAAAAAGTTTACCCTTGAGGCCGTAGGAGAGGGCAATTTTCGAGGATTAATTAATAAAACCCTTTTTTATCCAAAACTGTCATATTAGAAAATAAAGTTGAATAAGATACATAGAAAATATCCTTGAAATAAAAAAAAATTACTGTATATATTTATAATTTGTCAGATTATGGACATAGAAAAAAGGAGATTTTTCTTGCAAAAATGCAACAATTGTTTATTTAAAAAAGTTGATGTTTGTCAAGAACAAAAAAGTCCTAGAATGGAAAACTCTAAGTTTATAAAGGTATTCGGAAAGAAGCTAATAGAGCAATAACTAACTAATCCCAAGAAATCAAGACAGATTTACAATAAAAATTTGTGAATTGGAAGTGTGAATGAAAAATAAAGGCATTCAATTGGAAACGAAACGAACTATTTGCCAAACAATTTGCTGCCAATTCAGCGATCCTCCGAATCTTCCTCTTCCAACAATTGTCCCTGTTTCTCATAAAATGTCTGATATAATTTTTAAAGTCAAGGGATCAAAGGGTTTCTTTCTTCTATTAAACAAAAAATCGTTGGGCTGGATGGCATACCAGCAATCGTCTTAAAAAATGTGCACCCAGCTTGCACCCATCTTAACTCGCCTCTTTCGAATCTCTTGACACAGGCATTTTCCCGGAGAGTTGGAAAAACTGCACGTGTGCAACCTGTCCCCAAAAAAACCAAAAGTCCCTTCTAACTTAGACCATATCTCTTTTTTAGTTGTTTGCAAAGTAATAAAAATTCATTTTCCCAAATCTTAAAGTATCTGGAAAAACATAAGATTTAAGATAGACAAAGGATTCCGTCACAGTAGATCCACAGCTGATCTTCTTTCCTTTGTCTCACACAACTGGAACAAGTCCTTTGAGTTTTGGTGAATCCCAGATCGTGACCCTTGACTAGGGTTATTCCCGGGAATTCTCGGTCGAGAATTCCCGGAAAGGGCTTTGTTCCCGGGAAATCGAGTCGAGAAAATTGAGAACTCGAGAAATCATATATTTTGAGTCTATGAAATTATAAAATAAAAGTTTGCCGTTTGTTTTAAACGCGGCAGCGGACGGACGGCCAAAGCGCAGTGGTACCCTTTGATCTCGGGCTCGTGCGCGGCAAGCGCTCTGGCGGCTCGTTTTATACATGATACAATACAGTAGGTAATACATCACGTTCATTCGTGTTTCTACTCTGAGTTCAGATGGTTTGCAAAGGTATCCTGAGGCTGGCACCAATTTTTGGGTAGGTATTTGGGCAAGCTGAAAACTTGTCATATATTCTCCTATTAAACCCCAACACGAAACTGCAGACCTGGCTGGTGAGTAGCAGGCTAAATCAGCCCCTTAATTTTTAAAAATATTTTTTCCAAAAAATGTATTTGAGGCAATATGCAATTTTATATCTTGTTATCTGATTGTTGATTTTTACTTAAACCATTTTTAGCAGAAATTCACATTTTTTTTTTTTTTTTTACTCGAAATTCCGACTAGAAACCTCATGGGGTATAGTTTAGTAACGCGGCAAGTAAGCTTTCTATAGCGCTACTCAGTCGCATCTATACATCACTATATATAGATCACCAGGCATATGGAAAGTCCCCCAAAATGATCTGTATTTTTAAGAATCTTATTTTTTAGTTATAATTAATACCCTATTAAAACTTCAAGTTGCCTCAAATACATTTTTTATATTTTTTGCAAAACATTTTTGCACGCGCCTTGCAAGGTTAAAACCCCGACAAAATCGTCTAACGGATTTTTTGAAAAAAATCTTTAAACCATTCAACTACAACATATAAAAATTGCATATTGCCTCAAATGCATTTTTGGAAAAAAAAATTTAAGGGTTGATTTAGCCCCGCTACTCACCAGCCAGGTCTGCAGTTCCGCGTTGGGGTTTAATAGAAGAAGTATATGACAAGTTTTTAGCTTGCCTCAAAAACCTACCCAAAAATTGCTGGAGCTCGGGCTACGTGTAGTACACGCAATTTGTAAATTTCTCGACAACCCGAGAAGACCCGAGAAATTAGCCTCGATAATTCTTGAGACCCGAGAAATTGATAAGCTCGAGAAATCATGAACCCTACTCTTGACATATCCAAAGCTTTCGATCAGGTCTGGCATAATGGGCTTCTTAACAAACTTCCTTCTTACGGTCCTCCACCTAAGCTTTGCTCTTGGCTTTCCAGTTTCCTTTCTAATCGACGTATATCAGTTAGTGTAGATGGTCATTCCTCCAGCTTCTACCAAATTAACGCTGGGGTTCCCCAGGGCTCAGTGCTGGCACCCATGCTGTTTCTTCTACACATCAACGATCTTCTCTCTTCCACAATCAACCCCATTCATAGTTTTGCTGACGATAGTACCCTCCACTCTAGTATTCAATTTCTTAAGCCACCGTGTAATCCTGATTTCGAAAACAAGCACAGGTCAATGCAGATATCTCTTTCACAAGACCTTAAACTTATCTTGGATTGGGGCGCCAAAAATCTTTTTCAGTTTAATGCCTCGAAAACACAGTCATGTTCGCTGTCGCGAAAAAAGTCTGCAAATGCTCATCCCTTACATATGAGCGGCCAAGTTCTGCAAAACAAAGAGTCGTTTAATCTTGTTGGCGTTACTTTTAAGAATAACCTCAACTGGCACAAAGACATTTCATCCATAGCTTCGGCAGCTTCAAAAAAGATTGGATTTCTCTTCCGAGCCAGAAAATATTTCTCTTCTTCTAATCTGTACACTCTGTATGTATCCCAAATCAGACCCTCTTTAGAATATTGTTCTCATGTCTGGGGAATGGCGTCCCCTACAACACTTAGCATTCTGGACTCCATTCAAAGAAAGGCCGTTCGTCTTATTAATGATCCAACGCTCACAGAAAGGCTTCCTCTTCTTGCCCAAAGTCGAGCTGTAGGGGATCTGTCGCTCTTCTATAGGTATTTTCACGGCTTCTGCCCCAAGAGGGTTGGCCAGTATAATTCCTTCTCTGGCAGCTCCCAACAGGGCCACAGTAGTGCAACTTTTATGCATCCTTTTACGTTCATTAAGAGGCCCGTACTTCTTCGTTCCTTCATTCCTAGAGTGTCAAGACTATGGAACCTGTTGCCCGCAGAAGTTTTTTTCCTTCTCCTCCCAATCTCCAAAAATTTAAGTCCCGTGTAAACAAACTCCCTCTCACCACACTGAAGACACCCACGGTACGTTAGTACTTAGGCATTAGCCTTCGTGGACTGTCCCAAGATAAAAAAAGAAAAAAATTTACTGGCATATTTCTTATATTTAAGTAAGAAACTTACCTCTTCGTTATTATGGACGAAATATTCTATGGTAAAAACAACCCTTAAGATATATAAGAACATCGATATCTTCAGATATGGAAAAATTGTAGCGTTCCTTAAATCAAAATCCAGAAATTATACGTCTACGAAGGCCAAAGTTTTAGGATGAACTGAAATCGAGCAATTTTTGCAAGAAGCTTCTAATGAATATATCTCTTAGCCAAGGTAGGCATTTTGTTTTCTATTATAGTTGCCTTTTTACGCTTTAATCTTTTTATGGTCCTGGAACATTTTTATATTTTTTACGTTTCTTGTAATTAAGGTTTTCTGTATAATATATAATTATATAATTTTTCGATTTCAGGTGGTCTTGATACTAGGCGTTTCTGGTGCCTGTCGATGCTGATAGAAAACATCGAGGACAAAGGACAATACCTTGTTATTGAAATCCCTGAAAGACAAATCAATAAATCATACCATACCATTTTAAACGAAGGATTTACGGCAAATCCTATTGAGTTATAGGAGTATTTAATATTGCGACCAAAAAAAATACCCAAAACATATATATTTTTTTTTTTAAAATTTCAGAAAGGGAAGTTTACTCCTCAGTGTGTTGTTAAAAATAAAAATTTTAAAATAAAATGCTGTGGCCCCAAAAATTTTGGGATTGCCTGACTCTAATTTTATATGGCAGTTAAAGGGGCATCAGCAACCCTCCGGGGCCGTGCCGGGAGGGGACCTATAACCCTCCCCAAAGCCATGGTGGATGGAAATTATCCACTGTGGCTGAAAATATGTTAAAGGGGAACAATTTTGAACAAAATCAGAAATTGCAAAAAAAATACAGGGGAGCAATCTCAAAATCTCAATCAGAAAAAAAATGCGAATCTGCTCATCATCAACTGGTGACCAGATTAGAACTCGCACTGAACAACAAGGAAATCTACTTCTGCATTTTTTTACATTTTGTGAAAATTTTTCCCCAAATCCTTCAAAAACAATGGCCGCGGGGCTTGCCAGAATAATGTTAACAACCCCTTTTTAGGTGGATAAACAACATGTTACTTGGCAGACGAGCCCAAGCCCCGTTATTCGGGGAAACTGGGGGGGCAGTGGTTTTTAAAAGGTGCCCACAGGGGGGGTTCTATCCCCACTACTGTGGGATAAGGTTTTTTTACGAACTCCTGGGGGGAGCTGAATAAAAAAACTTCTAACCCCTATCGGATGACATCCCCTTTTTGTCGTGGGGGGAACATAACAAAACAACCTCGGGCTTATGCAAGGACACTGAGAATTGCGGAGGGATGGTGCAACAAGGAAAACCTTACTGTTAATCCTGGGGGAAAAATGCGCTAATACCCTTCACTAGACGAAGGAAGCTGGATGATTTAATATCTCCTCACTTCTTCGGTACCACACTCGGCTATGTCCAGGGGTAAAGTATCCGGTTAACTCTGGATTCTAAACCCCAAACCCGGAATCCACATATGCAGAATGTGATTAATAAGGGCAAAAAAAGGGTCTTGGCTACCAAAAGAGCTGTGGGGGGAAAATTAATTTTTGCAACGCATAGTGCACTGGTTGTACACTGCTGTGGTAAGACCCATGATAATACGGTTTTAACCCCCCCGGGGGGCCAAAAAAGGGGAAAGAGAAAAGCAGAGCTGGAGTTATCCAAACTCCAGCGACTAGCAAATGTTTTCGTATAACGGGGCTTTAAAGCACTCCAACTGCAGCCATGGAAACCCTACTAAGCCTCCCCCCCCTTGGTATAATTATTAAGGCGGAGGGGGGGTTGGGGGGATACGGCAAAAGTAATGGCAACTGGTGCTCTGGGCCTGCCCTAGGATACCCAAAAAACGAGCAGTATCACAAACCCAATATTTGAGATGAGCAGTGATACAATCCCAAAAACCGGATAAATACACCAAGACCATAAAAAAACCCCGCTTACCTGGGGGGTAGTGGCGATCTCCTGGCCAGTCCCCCGGAATTTTTTGGTTTGGATAAGTGGATCCAAACTGATAAGGGAAACCGGCGGGGGAAACGGGGATGCCCCCCCGGTTCAATGTTTTGCTCAAGGGGAAAAATGCCCTTTTTTTCCGGGGGGAAAATTTTGCCATTGAACTTTGTCTGGAAAAAAACCCCAGGAAAATATGGGGGAGGGACTTTAAAATATTTCTCGGGAATAACGGCCAAAAAAAATTTGGATCCCAACAAGTCAACAGGAAAGGGTTTGGGTTTTGGGGGAATTTGCAATGCCTCCTAAACCTGGCTAACCACAACAAAGTTACACTTTCCTGGGCGCCAGGACACGGTACAGGGCAATGAAAAAGACTCCCTGACCAGGAAAAGGTCCCCAGCAATGTTTGTGGGTCCTGAACCTTTTTTGGGGGTCCCAAAAAAACCTCTTCGTGGTTTTCAGCTCGGGGGATTCAAACACAACATCAGTCATACTGGAACCACTTTCCCAAAGGAACATCAATAAATCAATTTGAACTCACCATAAAAACATTGACAAGGGGGAATTCTAAAACTAAAAAAAGGAACAGATTAGAATAGTGACAGGATTAAAAACCCGGGAAATTTTTTCTAAAAAAAACATTTTTCCCAATGGGCATCTATGAAAAAACCCTTTGCAGACTATGCGACGAAAGGTTTTGATGCCCCCACTTACATAATGGAACAAATCAAAACCTCATGGTGGACCCCAACCCCCCCAGGAGGGGGGAACCCCGAAAAAAACGGAAAGGGGGACTACACCCTAATTGTCCCCTTTTTAAATAAAACAAATACACAAGAGATACAACAACCCCCGTAGGCTGCAGTGTCGAGGCGAAAAAAACCTAACTTGTGTTTTTTTTATCAATCAATCAAAACAATCAATCTCAAGCTGTCTAATGCAGTGAAAAGCTTAATTTCTGTGAATTTCCCCAAAAAAAACTGTTACCGGGGTTTTATGCTAATCCTATAAGTAGTAGCACATAAGTTAATTAATAGTAAAATTGTAGTATTAAAAAAATAATGTTTTTTTTAATAGTTAAATTAATTTTTTGACATTTTTTTTTAACCCTTTTTTTTATGTTTTTTTTTAATAAAGCAAGGGGAAAAGCACTATGTATTGGACGTTTTAAAAGGGATCGGGCTGGGAAACTCCATAACCCCTTTTTTGAGTTAGGGTATTTTTTCGTCTTAAAAAAGATCTATAATGGATTATATGACAGTTTTGGATAAAAATAAAAAAAAAAAACTATTAATAAAAACTTAAATACTACCGCATTTCTATTTGGTTTTTTATTAACCGAAAAAAAGGCTCCCAATTAAAATAAAATTTCGTCCCCCTTATCACCGTGACGGAAAATTTCCCCCAAAGTATAGCTTGGTTTTTTTCTTTCGAATGGCATTCGTTATAACTTCTCCACCCCCAAAATTAAAATTAATCAAGAACAAAAGCTGATAACACGGAAAATGATGGGTGCAACGGGCGGTGTAGGCTCAATATCGCTCTAGGTCGCTCTATCTCGAAAATGACGCGCGTTCGCTCCCCGGGTTAGGGGCCCTCGAACTCGTAAATACTAACGAGAAGTTTTTAGACTGTGCGGGCCCTGGAATGGGCGGATAGATTAAAAGGGATTGTGGTACGGAAATAACTCTTTTAGATTATTTTGAAAAGTGGATACAAAAATTTACGGAGTCCCACAGAGAATTGGTTTATCTTTGGTCGTGTTTGGAAATATTTTTAAGTAAATGTGTATGCTTGTAGATGTAGGAACAAAATCCATAATTAGATACGGGCGATCTATTCTTTAATCTAGAATACATAGTGTTCATGACATCAATAAAATGTCATAAAATTTGGGTCATCAAAAATTTTTGATTCTCAATTCGTTTTGGAAACTATTGATATTTTTGCGATACTACAAGTAACCTTTTTTTTTAAGATTGGTTTATTTGAATAGTAACAAAATATCGGTAATTAATAATAAGCATTTGTTAAAAGTTAACAACGGTTTAGAATGTTTAACAAAATTTCAGATTTTGACAGGTTGCCTACTAAAATCATTGAATAACACTGACAATGACGTTTTGTTAAACATTCTAAACCGTTGTTAACTTTTAACAATTGCTAAGTCCATTGCTAAAATTAACAACGCGATCATCACTCGGCCGTAAGCAATGTAGGATATCAGAAATGATAAAAGTACAAATGTTTGTTTGCTAGATATTTAATTTTTTGTACATCAAGCAATACATAGTAGAAAAAATAAAGTACTAAATATTTTATTGCCAATAAAATTTAATTTTTCATGGAGTAACACATCAAATTGTTGTTGTATATTAAAAGATCTTTTATATTTAGTAATACTGTTGTACTGTTGTCCATAAAGTATAATAATAATAATAATAATAATGGTCTTGTATTAGGTAATAAGGTTATAATAACACAGTTAGGTAAATTACATCTATAAGATGAGATTTATAAATTAATCCTATCACAGCCAACCATATTAGGGAGATATTTAGCCAATTAGTAATCGGCTACTCCACTATATAACCCCAACAGGCTGGAGTTCTCACAATAATAAAGAAAAATGACAAACAGATTACAAATATAACTAATAAATAAAAATAAGATTATATAAGTAAATTTAAAAAATGCTCAAATACACACACTTAAACACACACATTCAAGCAACTAAAGAACAATATGCGGATGCCTAAAACTACTGTGATTGAAAAAGAGATGCTCGGTATCTCCTCCTAAAAGCCTCCACACTCAAAGATTTAATATCGTTTGGTAATTTATTATAGATATTTGTAGCCTGATAAGTAAAGCCACTCCGAAACAAAGTCGTCAAATATCTCGCTACCGCCAACATACTTCCATTGCGTATAGTTTTATTATGGAGGGTGTCGCGTGCTATTAGTTTTGCGCGCAGGTAGTCAGGGATGCCAGACGTTATAATTTTATGCAAGAAAACGGCAAACTGCAACCGTCTTCTATTTACCATATTTAGCAATTTCAAATCCCTGATATTTTCTGATACATGATCACATTTGCGTAGGGAACACACAAGACGACAACATGAATTTTGAACCCGTTGAATCCTTTCGCCGATATGCAAAGTCAAAAACGGACCATAAACGAATGAACAGTAATTAAAAAATGAAAGTACCAGGGTTTCAACAAGCATGACTTTAAGTTTTTTGGACAGAATATCCCGATTGGCACATATAATTCTTAAATTGCAGTAAGAATCTCTGATGAGGGAGTTAACATGTTCATCAAATTTAAGACCACCATCTATTACGACCCCTAACGATTTCGCTGATTTTACCTCCGGCGCAGTTTGTCCATTAATATTTATGTTCACCTTCTCGCTAAGGCGAGCAGCCTTGACCCACCAAGGTAGAAACCTGTGACTTTTAGGGTTCAAAAAAAGGGTTTTGTGTTTCCTTGATAGATCATTTATAATATTTAGATCTCTGTTCATGTTATACTCAGTAATATGATGTTCATAAGGAGAAAACTATATTTTAACTGAATATCATCAGCATTTGCTTGATAAGAACAAATCTCTCTTTCGTTTCAAAATATCTGCCGAGTATATCAAAAACAGAAGCGGACCCAGTATCGAACCTTGCGGTACACCTGATACTACAGGCAACAAAGATGACATTGCTCCTGCAGCACCACATCTTGACCTTTCGGAAAAGGGAGGACTCAAAAAAATTTTTCCGCAATGTCTCAACTCCGTAGTGGCAAGCTTGGCACAAAGCGTCATAGTTTAAGTGTCGAAAGCTTTCAAAAAATCCAGCAAAAGGGGGACAACAATTCCCCATCCCAAAACGGCCACGATATTGTCCAAAACATTGGCAAAATGCCTAGCATTATGCTTTTCTGTAAACCAGATTGAAGATTGGAAAAACACTCACACAAGACTTTTTTAAATTTTTTCCCAAAATTTTTTCCATCGAAATTTTAATAGGGCCTTAATTGGTTCCCCAAAGAAAAAATTTTTGGAAAAGAAATTATTAAAACCAAAATTTTGTTCGGGGTTTCCCTAAACCAACAATTTTTTTTTTTAAATTTTTACTTGCACCAAAAAAAAAAAAAAACCTTCATAAAAACAGAATTAAAATATTCATTTATTTTATTTGCATCCCAAAAATGTTTTTTATTTAACATTCTTGCTTCCTTTATATTAAGTTTTTCTCAAAGCTTGCCAAGTTTTTTTGCTGTTACCCTCACCAACCACCCCACCAAAGACTCTCTTTTGCCGCCGAAAATTCATAAGTGTATCATTTCTTAATCGCTTTAATTGTTCCAGTTCTTTCCGTTTTATTTTATATTGTGTTAGTGGATTATCTCCTTGTTTCATTAAAATCTTTATTCCATCCGTCAACCAGGGACCTAAGGTCGCGTAACTCTAACAGTTCTTATGGGTGCATGGTATTAAACAAATCAGTAATAATGTTTGCATTATTTTCCCTTTTAATGTTTTCTCATATAAAATACTATTCCATGGCTTACGAGCAAGGTCCTGGCAAAAAGCGGGGTACTAAAGTTTAAAGTCTTTTTAAGTAACAAGTTTAGCTCAAATTTTTTACCTTTATATGAGCTCCAAAAACCCTATTTTTTGTTTGGGTATGTTTTTGCGAAGAACAGGGATTAAAAAAGTTACCCTGGATACAAATATTGGATCGAAGACTACTATGATCCCGGGCACTCTAGTTGCCTCCGACACCGTTTAGTAAATCCATAGGTATCAACATCGAGAAACCGGGTTATCACATTAAAAAAAAAAAAAAATTTTCTTTATATCACCCATACACACAACATGATCAACTGTGGGAAGACGGGGACAAAACACTATTAAAAATATCCAGGGAAAGTGTATATTCTGTAGGGGTCTGTAGAAGACTGCGACCCCAAAAAAAACCCGACCAATTTTAGTTTGAGCCACAATTGCTCTATATAAATTTTATCATACCTAACGTCCCAAAACCTTTACAGACAACATTGTTTACATATTTTGCAACCCACCCCAATTAACGAACCTGTTGATCAATACATTATGGGTATTCATTTTACTATTTCATTACTTGCCCGCTTCCCCAAAATTCTCCCGCCCAAAAATTTTTTTAAAACAACAATAAACCACTTCTTTTTGGTTCCTTTATTTTAAAGTATGATGAAAGGGGGTTTTTTAAAAGATTTTGTCTATTTTACCAACTATAGTTCATCTTTCCCCAACTCCCAAATTTT
>JAHBCN010024551.1:0-11847 GCA_019359885.1 Listronotus oregonensis | reverse complement strand
TATTGTCTATTTCTATAGTTTTTTTAATTCTTTAAAAGGGGTTTTTTTTAAAAAAAAACTATTTAACTTTAATCTAAAGGTGAAATCAACAATGCCAAATTTTCATAAAATTGAAATTGTACAAAAAATCCAAAGTCAAACACCCTTTTCTCCCACACACTGTACTAATATCAACGCAATCTTTTCGGTCAGTCAGTAGTGACAATATTTCCACCAGTAAACAAAAATCTTAAAATCCGGTGCCAAAGCAAACAGTTAATTATTTTGAAGATATACGAAGCAGATTAAAAATACGTTATTATTATTTTAAAACGTAGATTTTGACAGTACAATATAAAATAGAAGTACATTATTATTTCGAAGAACCTTTACAGTTTTAGTTTCAAGATTACAGAATCTGCTCCTTCGTCGCTTTGACTGTAAACATCGTACTCATACTGTAAAAGTTTATTTTGCAGAGTTATAAGCAAGGGCGTCGATAAGGGGAATGGGGGTAAAAGTGAAAAGAAAAAAAAAGTGAATAGAGACATACCAATAAATACAAATTTCATTGTAGACAGATTTGCAAAAATGAAAAAAAGACATTTGGATTTTATATTATAGTTGGTGTTTAATACTTGATTTTAATAAAGCGGTTTTCTTTTAAAAGTTATGTTCAATTAAAAAATAGTAATTTAGGATTAAGTTCTTCTTTGTTTCGTTCATAATGTAACAAAAAGATATTGGTACATTTGTATGTATATTCCATAATAATTTACTTAATGTCTGAATACATGTTTGCCATATAATTAAAGTTTGAATACGTTAGTGCACTGTGTTATTTTTCAATTATTAATAACTTCGCAAATACAAAGCTCCTTGTTATGGTAAATTATATTTAATTGTTACTATATTTTTATATTGCATCCATACTTTGGATACTAAAAACTAAGAAACTTAACAGGCGAAAGATCTATGGGAGAAAAATGATATTATTATTATTATATAGTTATTTTTGTATCAAGTGGCTAAAATGATGAGGTTTTCAGGACGAATTTGTTGTTTCTGCATGAGGCGTCAGCTGAGTTCGAAATAGCAAATAAGTGCTAAGAACCTATTTTGGATGTGTGCTACAAACAATTTTTTCTGTTTAAGTTTATGAAGAATGTGTGCAAACATTATAAATGTACATATTAGCATCAATAAATACTTTGATCATGATTTTGACTCAATAACAACAGGATTATTTTCCAGCAAATAACAGTTTATGTAACATATTTTGTCAGGTTTGTGTTCAGAGTTGTTTTTTCCGATACTAAAATTACCCCTCCCAGGAAAAAATATTATCGACGCCCTTGGTTATAACGTAAATATCTATTTTAACTTTTCAAAAAATTTCCGTTTACAACCTGCCCTAATGGTAATTTAATATTCTAATTTGCATTTTAGTATTCACAAGTCAAATGTTACAACCTTTCCAATATTTTTAAAAGCCCATTATACGTCCGACAGACTGCTAAAGGTATTAAAAACAAAATTAGCAATAGTATACACACATTAAAAAAACCACCATCGGTAACCTATGCATGCAGTTGAACCCCAAGTTTCTTGGTTGATGGCATGACTAACTTTGTAGTTATAACGGAAAATTAAAATAAATAAGTAAAGCGGAGGCGTATAATTAAAGTCAAAACCGCATGAAATTAATGAATGTCTAAAGAACGAAAATGATAATGCAACCAAAAAGTTTGGGCTTTTAAAGTATAGGGTTTTGTATACATGCCCTTAATAAGGTTTTGCTCTATAAGACAAAGGCTTAGTTTTTTGTATATTAAAGCAAGCTTGATTAACCAGAGGTTTAAAAAGTTGTTTTCGTACAATATAAATTCTATTGTTTTAAGATTATAATAAGATTTAAGTAAAATAGTATAATGGACGTGTATATTAAAACTATATTTGATTAATTAGGTTTAACAGAGCATATTAAGAGTGCTAATTGTTAAAGGGTGAATATTAATGCTTGCTTTTTCAAATCTTTATCCCAGACTGCCTAGTACACTCGCGTCTAGCGATACCCTCGCTGGCGAGCTTCTTGACAGTATTGACACATACAACTTGCTTTATTATGCAGGCACTCGGCGCGTAATTTGAAAAGTGGCCTTTTTCTAAATAATGCATTTAATGTAAAAAAATACAAATCATGGGTCTTTTCTTATACGTCTCCGCATTTTTACGTCTGATATATAATTGGGGAAAATAAAAAGCCGTTTTGCTAACCAGAACTAACCATGACCGAGTGGAACTTAGGTCTTTTAAATTTGTCTAAATTATCCCTACATAAAAGTTATTAAAAAAATTGGTATAATTTTTGATATGGTAGTATTTTTAATTTTTTTAAAGTGTATTTATATATTCTTCGGGTTTTTTATAATACGTTGTTAAAATTTTGTTTATAACTTCTACAAATAATTAAGAC
Source organism: Listronotus oregonensis (assembly GCA_019359885.1). Classification (NCBI taxonomy): domain Eukaryota; kingdom Metazoa; phylum Arthropoda; class Insecta; order Coleoptera; family Curculionidae; genus Listronotus; species Listronotus oregonensis. The sequence goes on along the minus strand of JAHBCN010024551.1, from coordinate 9,392 downwards.
AAATTCAAAAGCCCTAAGTTCTAGTCGGTCATGGTTAGTTCTGGTTAGCAAAGCAGCTTTTTATTTTCCCCAATTATATTTCAGACAGAAAAATGCGGGGACGCATTAGAAAAGACCCCCAATTATTACTTTACACATTAAAATTTAATTTTTTAAGTTTAAAATTGTCAAGAAGCTCGCCAGGGGGAGACGCTAGACGCGAGTCCTAGTACTAGATACACCCATATACAATGAAATTTGAAATAATTTATTTGATTCTTTTCAAACAACTTCATATTGTCAATGGCAATCAAAGTAGGCCGTTTTGTCGTTGGTTATTAAAAATGTAATACAGTTATTGCTAACAAAAACTTCAAGCTACTTTCCTATTTTAAAGAGGGCAAAAAGTTCGGCAAATAGCCTATGAGGTGAGCGTTAATAAAAACAGTGTCCCTAAGGTGTAAAAAATCATACATTTCAGCGGAAATTCGCAAGTTAAAAACAGTGTCCCTAAGGTGAAAAAAATCATACATTTAACCGGAAATTCGCAAGTATAGACGGTCTTTTTTTTCATCCGATGGAACTTTGCACACACTATTTTAGGTTCTCGTTTAACAGCTTTTAAAAAATTAAAGAGTTACAAATGTTTTACCTCGCTGCTGCCACAAAAATATAAAGTAAATTATTTACACTTGCAAGAAAGCAATTTTGGAACTCGATTATATTGAGCGACGAGACACTATTTCAGTTATTGCAGGATGGCCATATTAGAGTCTTCATGCTCAGAAATTCGCAATATGATTAAGAATTTATATCAGACCAGTGGCGGTCCTGGAATTCTTTGTTTTTTAATTTAAAAGGTTTGTATTGGGACCCACACCAAATGTATACCAGATTTAGTCAAAACGTCTGGACAAATTCTTTACCACCCATAGTCTTTGAAGATGAAATCGTCTCTGCTTCTAAAGAAAAAGCCGAACTATTTGCCAAACAATTTGCTGCCAATTCTACCCTTGATCCTCCTCTTTCAACAGTTGCGCCTGTTCCTCATAAAATGTCCGATATTATTGCTAATAATGATCCCATGCTTACAGAAAAGCTTCCTCCTCTTGCCCACCGTTGAGCTGTAGGGGATCTGTCGCTCTTCTATACGTATTTTTACGGCTGCTCAGAGGAGTTGGCCGGTATAATTCTGGCAGCTCCCAACAGAGCAACACGTGGTGCAACTTTTATGCATCCTTTAACAGTTCAACTAGAAAGGCCTCGAACTTCCCGCTTTCTTCGTTCTTTCATGCCTAGAGTGTCCAGGCTATGGAACCTGTTACTCGCAGAAATTTTTGCTTCTCCTCCCAGTCTCCAAATATTTGAGTCCCGTGTGAACAAACTCCCTCTCACCACACTTAAGACACCCGCGGTACATTGATACTAAGGCATTGGCCTTCGTGGATTGTCCTAAGGGCAAATTTTTTTACTTAACAATTTTCTTATGCAAATATTTCTGATGTATCTAATTTAAAAAAAATCTGATGTTTTTCCGAAAAAATACACAAAGAGGATTTGTTTTTAAACCTTAGATTTTTTTCTGGGAACGCTGCAGACAAAATCAGCTTTATTTCAAATTCCCAAATCATTTTTTTTACCTCTCCCGTGAGGCCATTGTCATCTGGTATATATTTGGTGTCGGCCCCATGTCTCACTTTTTAGATAATAAAACTTTAAAAGTTCTAGAACCACCACTGTATCAAAATCAAATATTTCCGGACGTTTGTAGAAATATGCACATGTCATAAACCAGCATTTAAAATGTAATGGACTATATAGTTATACTTAAATATTTTTAAAAATGCAATGATACCATCAGCCCCATTTATATTCCTCAAACTAATTTTGTGTTTCAACACGATAACTGTTCGGTCCGGTTTTTTTTCTCACATATGTTTAAAATTCCACATAAAACAGAAAAATAAAATAGTAAAACGACCTTACATCTATTTTTTAAAATACCACTTAACTTATTTGGGCGACTGTATTTCTCTTCGTTTCATTGGAATTAAAGTATCAACGACTTGATTACCGATACCAAAGACAATTGTATTTATCACTTAACTACAATAGGGTCCTTGCACATTTTTTTTTAATGATGTCGTTTGCACTATTATAGACCGTTCTTCAAAACCTACTACTTCGTTTTTTCTTTAATTCGCTTTTTTGCCGATATTTCGATTTAATAACTTCGAAATTCAAAGGTCCCGCGAAAACGCTTCTGTTAGGTTACTTATAAATGACGTCATTTATAGGTAAATGTCTGCGTTGCCAAATAGCCTAGTAGTACAATTTTTGGCATTGGTACAATGACACAGTGGAGATGTACACTAGATGTACGCATTGAACTGGGCGGTTTTATAACCTCGCTTTTGCAATATTTGTTTTCATTTTATCGTTGCTCTTGTTCTGTGTGATTTGTATTGATTTTTACGGTTGTGTCTCAAAATGAGTAAAGTTTACGTTGGTGTATAATTACTCATTGCAAAATATTTCGGACGTTTGTGAAATATGCACATGTATAAACAGCATTTAATGTAATGGACTATATAGTTATACTTAAATATTTTAAAAATGCAATGATACCATCAGCCCCATTTATATTCCTCAAATAATTGTGTATTTCAACACAACTGTTCGGTCGTTTTTCTCCATATGTTAAATTCCACATAACGAATAAAATAGTAAACGATACATCTTTATATTTTTGACAGAATACCACTTAACTTATTTACGAGTATTTCTTTATTAAAAGTATCAACGACTTGATTATCGATACTGTCGATAACGCAAGTAGTTATACAATGATTACGTTTATATCCATAATGTCCATCAGATGTAGATTTGATCTGATCCAAAACCTTTAGTAACAAATTTTAATCCACAGTCGTTTATACCACAAAAAAATATATAAAAGTATTCCGGTTTTAACTCGATGAAATTTTAAAATAAAACATATGATCTACTTCGGCTCTCAACTTAACAACATTAAAAGAAAATCTTAAAACAAAAAACAACAGCGACAAAACACAAAAATTTAAAATTTCCAACCTCAAAATCCAACCTAGTTAAATTAAGTACAAACATATGGAAGTTTGAACCCAAATCAGGAAAAGGCTAATCCAGCAAAACAAGAGAATTGACTTAAAGGATGACATCGGATAAAAATATCGTCCGAAACGTTATTACCGGTAAGTTTGGGCAGATAATAATTATCTAATGGAATTTTCATCCAATGAAATCACAGATAAAGTCGCGTTAGAATTGGATTTGTAGGTCACAAATGAGTATACAAGCTGGAGGATAACATTGCAAATAGCTGAAGTTATTTTATTTTTTATTAAATGAAAAATAAATATTTAAATGTTTTGTAATACGAAAAAAATTATTGTGATTTAGAATCATTTTTAAAAACCAGTTTTATATTATACCGCACTTAATACCAAAACAATAAATATAATAAACTTTAAACGGAGCAATGTCTTAAAAAAAGATAAAGTATCCATTTGTTTTTAAAATTCAAAAAGCTTTAGATATTAAATTATTGGTTTAAATATTCATTACACATAAGATTGGTTACATAAATTTTAAAGGTATAGTCTGTCTCAAAGTATATCGCTATGGTTTTTGACCGACAATACCCCAATAAACCTTTAACGATTTTATTACCTATTGTTATTGGGTAAACCCATTTGTTCATAAGGGCAGGGGTGGGCCAGGTATTTCTTGAGTATTAACCATTAGGCATATAAATATTTTGGCTAATATTATAGTGGCAGTGTTGAATAACCGTTTTTACTGTGCGTTTCGAAAAAGTTGTGTTACGAGAATATAACTATGTCGCGTCGAAATCATTTTTCATTAGATGCAAAGCAGGTTGTAAAAAATGTGTATGAAACTTTAATCAGTAGAGGACTAATTAAACAAGAAGCTTTAAAAGAAACCTGTCTACTTACAAAAACTTCAATATCATTTATAAGGGATATTATTGTTACTGAAGAATTGAACAAAAGAAAAAAAAGTAATAATTTTCAATCTCACCGTATAGACAATAGTGATCAGGACCTAATAAGAAGGAAAATATATTGCCTTTATGAAAGCGGAATTGTTCCTACCTTGGATAAACTGAAAAAGAAGCTAGACGAAGACGAAACCAATATAATTATTAGCCGTGCCACCCTCCATAGAGTTGTTTGTAAAATGGGATTTAAATACAGCAAAATAGACAAAAGACAAGTAGTAATGGAATCGCGCAGATTACGCACTTGGAGATTTATTACCTTCAAGAAATTAAAAGATATAGGTTAGAAAACAGATCCATAATTTACCTTGATGAAACATGGTTCGATACACACGACACAGTATCCAAAGGATGGGTTATGCCGCAAAATAGACAAAATACAAGTATTAATGGAATCGCACAGATTACGCACTTGGAGATTTAATTACCTTCAAGAAATTAAAAGATATAGGTTAGAAAATAGATCCACAATTTACCTTGATGAAACATTCCAGTCAAAACTGTCAGACGAAAGCAAATAAAGGAAAACGCATTACCATAATACACGCTGGTTCAGAAGACGGATTTGTCCCAAATTGCTTGCTGTTGTCTGCAAAGAATATTAAGGATTCTAGCTTGGATTATCATGAGGATACAAGTGCAGAACTTTTTGAAAACTGGTTTTAAAATTATCTTTTAAAAAATATTCCAAACAACAGTGTTATTGTCATGGAAAACGCAAGCTACCACAGCCGTCTGCTACACAAAGCACCAGCTTTATCAAGTTCAAAAAATGAAATCCAGGAATATTTGTTAGAAAATGATATTTATTTTAAATTAGGTACGAAAAAGCGCAACTTTTGGAAGTCCTAAATTCATATGCAATTTAAAAAGAATATGTATGTGATAATTTGGCTGAACAGGCTTGGCATACTGTCTTACGTCCTCCTGTATGTTTAACCCCATAGAGCATTTGTGGAACCAAGTTAAATCACAGATCAGAGCAGAAAATGTTACACCTACTTTAAGTCCCAGTGTTATAAATTTGATAAAAATTGTAATTTCTAACATACCAGTTAAGAGATGGAAAAATTCAGTACAGCACATTATAAAAATTGAGAACTCTTACATTTCTGTACAAAACAACATAAATCCTATTGTAATTAATCTCAATGATGACTCTGATAGTGAAACAGAATTAGATTTAGTTATTTAGACTAAAAATGTAAATATGTTTAGATAATATAGTGATAAATTTATTAAAACTTTGTATATATTTAATTTCTTAATGTAATTTTAAGATTATAGCTACCTAAACAAACAATAAATTATAATTTTTTTTATTATTAGAGTTCGTCCCTAATGTTCTGTCCTTTAATACCTACTGATCCGCAATTTTATTGTTGTCGGTAGGTATAATCCATAAATGAAGGCAAATCTAACACGGTATACTTTGAGACAAACTATACACCAATTTATGACCTAGCAGTTATGGGTAAACTAAAAACATATGTTTGCTGATAATAATTTTGCTGTAAACTTTTAAAGAAATTTAATCAATTTTAGAATATTTAGCATTCCTTCATTCGTGCATTCCAAAGCGTTCCTGTTTTCTCTTTTCACCTGCCTATACGATGCACTTAGGCGAAATTTATCACAGTGGAAAACCTATTATTCATTGTCACAGGGCGCAATTCTCAACAGGGTATTAATCCATCACATATTTATATGACTGACGTTATTGAATCCCGATGATATAACAAAGAAAAGTGTTGTGAGTTCCTTTTGTTTACAAGAACCTTTCCTAGATTAATCCGGTTATTTTTAAAAAACATATCTGTTAAACTTTCTGCTTATATATTTCATATAAAAGTGTTGTTTTTCTTAGCTTTATGGCAGCTTATGAAGGCTTGTATGAAGCTAAAGTACTAGGTACCACTGGTGTGGGTTTTTAGATGTTTAACTCGTTATTCCCCAATTTCGACAACGAGGCCCAAGTACCAAAACATATATTACATTTCACGGTACCTTTTAGACAATGCGGTAGTGCCACCACAGAATGATAAAAAATAACTACTTTATACCTCTAAAAATTACAAATAAGGAAAATTGTATTCTTAAGTGCAATTACCATTAGCTTGGTAAATACATTGTTCTATAATTTTCTTTTCAATAATTTGAATAAGTGTTTATTCTATTAGATCCTAATTAAAAAATATAAATTAATTCCAAGTTCTAAAAATTAAAATATCTAAGTCAAAATATTCAGAATGTTGTGTTGCATCCTTATAAAATTTGTTATACCAATATTTTTTGCCTAGAAGAGATGTGATTTGATGAATTAATTTTACTGACATTTTAATTAGTTACCCTGTTTTTTACAGTTGAAAAAGGAGATTAGTTTGAATATATATTATCATTTCCCCTGCATTTTTTTTGTTAATATTTCTATGGGAATATGTCTGTACCAAAAGTTAATAATAAAAACAACCAAATTATTACTCTCTTTTTTGGTAAAGTTGGCAGTAAAAAAAACACGTTAAATCTCTTTCTTTATTTATTAAAGAACCATATTTTAAATATATTTTTTCAGAAAATGTTAATTTTGGTTTAATACCATTTAAAGCTTACGTCTGGACCTTTAAATTTGACGTCAGACATAAACGGCTTATGATGACACGAGACTTGCTGGGTTTCAATATAAGATTTTTTTGCTTTTAATTTAGAACAAAAACATTTTTCGAGTTCAAAAAAATCGGTTAAATGTCAATTAAACATTTAACATAATAAATGTAAAGAGTAATTACACCGACAAAATCCATCGGAATTAACAAAAAAATTACAAATAAAGCTTGAAGCTCAAAAAATGGTTCATTATCGTTAAAGAAAAACACCTGTTAAAATAATCGTAATTATCGATTTTGCAAACCAATACAATACTTTTTTTGTTAGAGACTTTTTGTCGAACCAATATGAACAGATTATAGTATTTTACTTTTTAAATAAACAATTGAAAATAACACTTATCTACTGATTCATATATTGATATCCGGATAAGCTTCGCTTCCTATTCTATTTACTCCTCTCTTATCCGAAATGTAATATTGGAACTTAGCCGCAGTGGCCTGTGTCAGCCAGGCATTCTCAATGTATGTGAACAGGGACTCCTTATGACAATATCGTTTTCACGCCAACATGTTATATTTGAATTTTAAATGCTTTTAGCCCTGTAATAAAATTATGTATGGCAAAAATAGTGGCTGAAGTGTAATTTAATTACAAAGTATAAAGGTTTATTTTAGCCAGTAAAAAAATGTGTGCAAGCGGCCTATTACATATCTAAATAAGCTAAAATCATCTTAGCAACTTTTTACGAATTTTATTGGGCGGTATGTAAAGTTAAGTTTGAATCTCACGGAATTTAACAACAAATTTGACGCGTCTGATGGGTGACCATGTGTTTGGTTAAGGTCTACATAGATCTCGTCTGGATAACATTACCCAGACGTTGATAAGGGTTGTTTAAAAATAGTAGTTATTTGTGTAACGTCCGTAGTAGCACTTTGCGTTTAGGGTGACCCGGCGTCCCGTAGAAACGGGAAAGTTCCGTTTTTTCACGGTACAGCGATATTGTTGAACGAGACTCCTAAATAAAAACTGTTATTATTTTAAGGAGAAAAATCTGGAATTGGACGACTCTCTTCTGTTCGATCAACTAGGCCATTTACAAGATTTTGTTAGTAAGACCAGCAAATTTAGAGCAATTCAGAAAAAAAATTCCTTCCCAATGTCAAAAAATGAATGATCTTTTTTTAAATTTCTTACAGGCAATAACAGTACTTATAACTCTTAAAACTCTGCCACTACTGGTTCGCGATTCCCGCACCAAATGGAAACATAGAATGAACTTTTTTGCTTATGAATATTCAGTGGACCGAAGAGGGAAACAGAATGGAGGTGGAAGCACTTGAAGCTCTTCATCAAGTAGCATATAACTTTAAAATAAATTGTTCTTACTTTTGTAATAATATAATAAAGAAAAAAAGACATTATTAAGTTGGGTGAAGCAAATAAAAAATACACCAAAACTTAAAAATAAATTGCGTTTTCTTAAATTCTGTTACCAGTTGTGTATATTAATGATATATCCTTAATCATTTATACTTGAGAAATGACTAGTAATAAAGTAATATCAACCCCAACATTTTATTTACTTATTTTTATTCCTTGAAAAACTAGAAAATTGTGTACTCTGATAGGCCTAAAAGTAATGAAAATTCATTTTTTAAAAGTTTTAAAACAAGTTTAGACACTTGATTTTTATATTTTTAACAGACAAACATTAATGCAAAGGCAATTCTGGTAGCTTACGTTGTAAAAAATCTAATCTAAGGTGTAAAAATCTCGAGAACAAGCAGGGCAACATACGCTGTAAGTGAATATTTAAAAATTTATATATTTATATATATATATATATATATATATATATATATATATATATATATATATATATATATATATATATATATATATATATATATATATATATATATATATATATATATATATATATATATATATATATATATATATATATATATATATATATATATATATATATATTGTTGTATTTATAAATTATACTGATAAATGGGGAATTTTGATAAGTTCTATAAGATTGCTTCACAATTAACTCACTTTGCACGTAAGTTATAGATTTTTATATTTGTTTTTGTTAAAATCACTCTGTTTTTAACTAAATTTTTTTTTGTATAAAGAAAATTTTTTTATCTTAACAAACTGTCTCTGTATTGTAGCCTTGAAAAAGGAATAAAGTTTTCCGAAAGCTCGGCGTAGTAGAAAAGAGTTTTTCTTAAGCCCACCTGATCGATACCCCAATATTGGATTTTGCTGTTTAACTTGTCGATCGAGACTTCCTCTCCACTATATATATATATATATATATATATATATATATATATATATATATATATATATATATATATATATATATATATATTATACACTCAAAAAAAGAATATTTTATTGTAAACGCGTTTGCCTCATTTTGAGAGCATGTTGACTTTCATATGTGGCAAAAGAATATTTTCTCAAATAAAGAAACCAATTTCTTTATTTCCAGGGACGTAATCCAAAAAAAAATGATTTTGCTTTAAAGACATTCAAGATTTTAGATGAAACAACTAATTACATATTTTAAAAAAATAATCTTTTAATCAGAATCTTTCGTACCATTATTTTAAAATACTGATGCTCTCAATATGAGAGACCTGTTTCTCGTTTTAAAATGTGTTGATTTTCATTTAAAAACCTTGATATTTTTAATTGATAAAATTATACGTAATACAAG
>JAHBCN010024550.1:0-11860 GCA_019359885.1 Listronotus oregonensis | reverse complement strand
AAAAAATTTTAAAAAATTTTAAATTTATAATGTTTGATATTCTATACCTTACAATATGCAAAGTTTGACACAATGGCCAAGCTATAATCCAAGCAACCAAATATTTGGTGACCTCAGAGCTAAGGAAAATCAAAAGATCTATGAGATTTAAATTATTATGGGAAATTTAAGAAAATTTGATGGATTCCCTGGTTAGATGGTAAGCCTGCTTGGTAATGATCAGGCTTGGTAGATTCCAATTAATCCTAATTCTGAACAATAAACTTTAGAAGAAAAATAACTTTAGTAAAAAAAAAAAAAAAAGTATGATCAACCCTAGCTTAAAGAAATTTGAAGAATTCAATGTAGAAAGTGTTAAGGGAAGAGCGGTAAGTAAAAATACTTATTAGAAAACTAAATTGTTTAGGTCAAAGAATGTTGACCTTACCTAATTTAATATTAAGAACATTAGCAAAAGACAGATCGTTAAAAACGTTAGCATATACACTGCCATGAAGATAAAAGATAAAAGAAGTTTGTATCTAGGGCATAAGAGGCGGTGAATTGAAATTTTGGAACCCAGTTTCAGTTTTAAAGCGTATGTAGGGTCTAGATGTTAAACGGAGTTAAGGTCACACAAATTTGCCAATGATATTTTACTTTCCGATAGTGGACACCTAGGAGCACCCCTTATTTAAAGATCTGACTAAAGGGGAATTTTAGCTTGAAATTAAAATTTGTGCAGTACAGACGTATCTATGGTGGCGCTGAAATAATAATATTATTTGTTATTTGTCTTTAAATTACGATTTAGGCATGCGTGAATCTACTACAACTGTATATCTATATACTGCATAGATCAAAAACGCTACAGTGAGTATTATTATGGTGCATATGTTATGGCAATACTTAACTGTTTAAGAACCAATAAAAGTATATTGATTATACATAAAAAAGAATATAAAATAATTATATTACAATCATTTTTTTAATGACGGCTTACGCAGGCTTGTATGGATCCTAAGAAGTAGGTACCGTGGATGTCAAATGTTTAAAGTTTATTTCTTTATTGTCTCCAGTTTCTTTAATGTGGTCCCTCTTTTGAAACATGCAAATAATATATTTCATAGTCCCTTTTAAAATATGCGGTAGCGCCACCACGGACGTTATACAAATAAACACTACTCCTGAACTACCCCCATTACGGTCTGGGTAATGTCACCCAGACGGGACATATAGTTTAACGTGGGTTCCCAACCCCACCAAACGACACAGAGTGTTCACTGGCGGTCACCCACCTAATTACTAACCGTGCCCGGTGCACAGTCGAAATTTTGGAGGATTTTTGGAAAAAAAACTTCAGACGCCGCACATTTTTTTTACTGGTAATGCGTCGTACTTGCCGAATCTATTAAAACAAAAAATTAAATTAACGTTTGAAACATAAATCAAAAATACTTTTAAGAAAAAAAAATTAAAAGGTTTTTTTTAAGAATATAGAGATACTAAGTAGTTGTTCTTTTTTTAAATCAGAATATATCATAAAGATTTATGCAATGCAAGAGGCATCACAAAATCACCTTGATAGACATACAATCTATTTCAAAAATATTTTTCTAATAATAAAATAAATAATTATATGTTATTTACAAACAATTTAACATAGTGCGGTTTTTATGTCTTAAGTTAAATATGATTGACTGTAAAACTTAAAACAAATAGCAAATTTGCATACAGCATGCAGCATAACAATGAAAACTATTTTTAACGACTTTACCCCTAACCTAATAGGAATCAATTATATTTAACTTAAAGAGAACCACACTGTCACGTTATTTTATAAAAATTATATAATTATTAATTTTGTTATTAAAAAATTATGTTTTGCTTAAAGTTTAAGTGTCTTAAAGTAATTTCATGATAAATGACTCTTGCATTTTTCCATAATTTTTATTCGTGTTCACTAAATAGAAGTAAACATAACTACATAAAGCTTTTTTTAGGTTATGCTTTAAACGGTTATATTAAATTTTTAGTTGCACCTTTTAAAAGTACAATCATAACGGGTATTTTAAAAGAAATGTATATGTCTGCAATAAAAAATAAGCGATATCTGAAATTTTGTCCCATAAATTACCCAAAATATAGAGTAGACTTTAATAGTAAAAACTTTATGAACAATAAAACATTTTTTAAATATTTTTAGGTTTACATAATAAGGACATTTAAAAACTGAATGTACTTAAAAAATACTTGGTGTTATAATAATTTTGCGACATTTATGGAGCATCAGATTCATTACCAACAAAACGAGTTTGACGCATTAAGAGGTAATGTAAAATATAAATTTCTATTTATAAATCCTTAATAAAGCATTTTGCAAAAAGTTTTGGTCATTGGTACTGTAATACCAGCTTTGTTGATTTTTTCGTCAATCGACTTTTTGACAAAAAAATATATAGTGTTTCGTTACTTAAAATATTTGTTTTGTTAAAACATACTTTAATAAAGCAGTCCATAATAGTTTTACCTGATCTTTTTTAATAATATATTTATCAGTGGATTTAATTCTACTACATACCTTATACAATATTTTATTTTAAACGTCATTATCTCTATAAAAATTATGTAAAATATATTTTTTAAAAATAGTTTTAGTAACAATGAGGCAATGAAAATAAACCAAGAATATTGAATTTCGCTTAATAACTGATAATATTCTGGAACAATATTTACGATAAGAAAGGAAATATATTCCACTTGAAATAAAGATTTGAATATTCATATTTACATAAATATGTATGAATTTGTAAGCCTGTTAAACTAATATTTAAAAGGGAATGGAAAAGTCGAGCATTACGAAGAAACAGGAAATGAAATTACATACTTATTTAGGTTTTGAATAAAGAGCCTTTCGCAAAATCAGACACAATGCATTATTGGTTTATTTTAAGGATTTTTAAACTCTTTTGCATTTGATTTTTTTTTGTTTATTTTACCATATGTCTAAAAATATCCTATTTTCCAAATATAGGATGTTTAATTTTATTTTATATTTCGGTTTGTTGTAGTTATCGGGAAATCCATATAAGGAAATCGAAATATCTTCATTTTCTTAATTCTAAACGTGAACAGTTTTAATAAGTTTTAACAAATTAATAGGTATTGCTAATTTATGTTATATTATGTTAATCATAATTTTTTTGAAATAATATAATATGTGTAGATTTTAAAATAAATATATTTAATAAATAATATGTAATGTATACAGTATGGCCGCGGATGCGGTTACCAAGAGGACAAATGAACCAAAAATTGAAAAATTCAAAAAAAGTCATTTTTGATAAAAAAAAATTTGCTTGTCAGAAAAATATGAACTACAATGAGAAAGATTTTTATCAAAATTATTTTTTATCAAAAATACAAAAACATAAAATCGAACAGGTGCAAACAGTAATTTTTTGGCCTCTTATCGTAAAATAATAAATAAAAAACTTGTCAAAAATTACTTCTTAACCTGATTTAGAACTTAATGAAGAAAATTTGAATTTGGGAAAAATTTAAAAAAAAATCAACAATTTTGCAAGTACGCATTTTACTACTTTTACTTGAATAATACCTTTACATTACTAAACAGTACTAAAAATAAATATATAATGGAAAAAATAAAAAATGTAAATGTAAATTGCGAACTTGCAAAAATGTTGATTTTTTTTATTTTTCGTAGAGAAATTCAAATTTTCTTCAGTATGTTCGGAATCAAGATAAGAAATAAATTTGGAGCAAGTTTTTTATTTATCATTACACATTAAAAGGACAAAAAACGACTGTTTGCTTTTGTTTGATTTTATGCTTTTTCATTTTTGAGATATGATATGCTAACAATCTATTTTCTTATTGTAGTAAAAAATAGCAGATAAATTCCAAAACCAATTTAGGTACGGGTTACAAACAACACTTTATTGTTTATGCTTTAAGAAAAACCTTTAAACTTTTTATTAGTCCTTTGACAACGCCGGTAAGTTTTTGAAAAATAGTAAAATTTAAAAAACTGTTGTTTTGAACCAATCTTTAATTAGGGGAATACGCCTAAATGATTGGTATTTATTTATATTGTTGTAACTATCTATTATGTTAAATATAGCAATAATGTTTTCTTGTGGTTTGATGTATTTGTACTCGGTCCAAACGGATTGCCATGGATTGGGTCCGAAAAAGATTCATTTTACTGACTGAAATGACTCCATAAAGAAGCCATGAAATACAAAAAAATATATAAGACCAAGTACAATGTTTTTTTCAGAAAAACACTTAGAAAATGCCTGTTTTAAATATTTTAGGTTACTTAAAAACACCCTGTGTATATATCTCTTAGCATTACACACTGAAATCCATGTCTCGAAATGACTAGTTAGTACATGTAATGCCGGCAAAAAGCTAAAAACCTTATTTGATCAACAAGAAGCACCCTGTTAGGCCTAGGCAAACAAGTTAATTAAAAATTATTATTATGCTGTTTTCCTAAAACGAATTTAGGCATTATGGAAAATGACTGAATAGTTAGTCAAGCAAAGTAATATAAAACTATTAAGCTGTTTGCCGACAAGACATATTATCATATCGTTCCACTTCTCCTAAATTTAGACTATAAAGCTCAGACAAAACAGTATCGATGACTGACGCACTATTGCAGGACCCTGTATGCATGGATTAAAGAGTAGGTCTCTAATAAACATTATTTATTACCTAAAAAAATTAGCCTGTAATTAGATGTCTCGTAATTGTTTCATCTGCACAACATTTAGATTTTCACCCTTACAACGACGTTCAAGTTTTAAAAACAAATTTTTTTACACGTTTGTGACAGTTGGGTGGCACGAGCCGCAGATGAGTGCCATTAGTCACATTTTAAACGAGTTGTACACTATACTATTTCTACGCCTGCACTATTTTAGTACTTTGACGTACTATTAAAGTAAAATGGATACACGTTATTTTAGTAAAAAATGGAAAAAAAAATAAATAGCCCTGGAGCCGAGAGGGTTTTTGCATGTATCACGTCGAGGCTTTGGGGGCTGATAGACAACGTTATTCCCCACTTTGAATTCCCGGTATGGCATTCCTAGAGTGTAGCTCTTAGGAGGGGTAAATTTTTAAACGTGTAAGTAATATCCATGCCCTTGGATCATAGGCCCCACTTTGATTATTGATTTATGTCGTCAAGAAGGTCGCCAAAGTCCGCGAACCCAATATGCCATACCAATATGGCGTCACTTAAGTTCCGCCATACTGACCGAAAGGTGTAATTTTTCCACTGTAGACATGGACCATGTTTGTTGGTACTTTAAAGCCTCCTTTTGCAGCAGAGATATCGATGCATCAATAAAAATAAAATTATATAATATACAGTATGTCCGCGGAAAAGGTGTTGAAGAGGAAAAACTATTTTATTTTTGAATTTATCGAAAAAAGCTACTCTTGATAAAAAATTTTGCTACTTCTTAGAGTAAGACTGAGATAAAAACATTTAACATATTTTATACGCGGTGTTCAGAAAATTGAAAAAACTTAAAATGGTACAAGAATAAAGTGCATTTATTTGAGAAGATATAGAAATAAGTTACTAGGAAAAGTTGTTCAAAATTAAAAGGTAGTCTCTAATACCAATTTTCGAAAAAATCGGTCTACCTTTATTAATATGTGATAAAAATAATTATTTTAATATCAATTAACTTATTCCAAATTAACAACTAATTTTTGTACTAGTAGGCGTTGATAGTGACAAGCTTTATTGACACTTCGCTTTTATAATTCATTAGCCGTAGTATCGTCAGCTTTAAATATTTACTTTAGAGCAAAAAATTTGATAAAATTGATATTAAAAATTTTAATTGATATTAAAATAAATTTTATCACAAATAAATAAAAGTGGGCCTATTTTTTCAAAAATTGGTATTAGAGACTACCTTTTAATTTTGAACAACTTTTCCTAGTAACTTATTTCCATATCTTCTCAAATAAATGCACTTTACTCTTGTACCATTTTAAGTTTTTTCAATTTTCGTATAAAATATGATAAATGTGTTATTCCAATCTTACTCTTAAGTGTAGCAAAATTTTTTATCAAGAGTACCTTTTTTCGAAAAAATCAAAAATAAAAAAGTTTTTCCTATTCAACACCTTTTCCGTGGACATACTGTATATTTCACACAGTCTGAACAGTGCGAAAAATTTTCACACAGGTGTATGAAATAAGTCACTTTAAGGCCTTGTTTTCCGTGTGTTTATTGGTGTTTTCAAAGCGGTCGTAGAAAAATAAGATTATAATACAGTATACTTATCCCTTCAAGTTTCTTAGATTAGTATTTGCATCTATTATTTTGCTATATTTTCTACCTAAAGCTAAATTATTTGCATAAACGCGTAATAAAACTGCAAGTCTTTAATATTTTTGGGATCTTAATAAATAAGGATTAAAGATATAATTACTCTATGTTAAATTTAACTTTTGTAATAATTAACTTAAAGTTAATTATACAGAATAAATTACTCATCTTTTTACAGGACATACCAAAAATAACATTAAGTTAAATATTTACTTCTTATAGTAACGAAAGCTTGTATTAGTCTAGGAGTGGAAAACTATTCCACCTTAATTTTTTTATACGATCCTCTTTAAAGTGCCCTACTGATGATAAATATTCATTTTGCTATTTCGCCACCTGGTGCCCTATTGTTTAAACCAAAATTGTTTTAAGAATTGCAAGGAATTGTTATTTTTTAACCGCACAAATTTTTATATTCTTTACTAAAATACAAAAAAAGGTTTTATGACTTTTTGAGATTAAGTTAATAATTTTGAAGATAAAATTATTTAAATGTTCAAAAACCAAATTTGTTTACTTTTTACTTTTTAAAAATATATTTTTAAAAAATTAAAAGTAAAAAAAATTTTTTTAATTCTTTAAAATTAGTTAAAAAACCTTTAATTAAAAAATTTTTTAAAAGGGGTTTTTTATTGGTTTTAAAAAGGTTTTTTGATTTTTTAAAAAAGGCGTTTTAAAAAATTAATTTCTTAAAATGTTTTTAAAACCACTACCAAAAATTTTTTTCCTAAAAAGGGGGCACAAAATTTTTTAATAAAAACCCTAAAAAAATTTTTGGGCGGGTTTTTTAAAAAATCATTTTTTAAAAAAATTCCAAAAAAAATTTTTTAAAAGGGTTAAAAAAACCCAAATTTTTTAAAATTTTTTTAAAGAAATTTTAAATTTTTAAAAAATCAATTAAAAAATTTTTGGGGAAAATTTTTTTATATTTTTATCGCTTTTTCAATTTTTTTCAAATTTTTTGGAAAAAATTTTATAAAACGGGGGGGGATTGCATAAGTGGTTTGAACTTTCCCTTCCATTTAAACCCTCCCTTTTTAAAAAATTTTTTAAATTTTTTGTCCTTATTTTCTTAAAAAAATTTTTTTGGGCTTTTTGGGTTTTTTCCCCAAATTTTATAAAAAATTTTGTTTAAAAAATAAAAAAAATTTAGAATTTTCCCAGTAAGGCCCTTTCGGGTTTTGGTTCCGGGGATACGTCAGGGGCCGCGGGGTTTTGGGGGTCCGTATTTTAGGAATTATTTTTTAAAAGCAGGATTTGTTGAAAAAACTTTACAAGGCAACGTTTACACCTCCTTAGGGCACCAGATCTTCGCAGGCCCTTGTCAATATGCTGTTCAACAACCCTCAAAAATTTGAGTAACAAATTGGGACCCATTTTCTTTTTTTAAAATTTACCTAGTTATTTTTTAATTTTAAAACTTTAAGATGCATTTCGAAAATGCATTTTTTTTTAATTTGCAAAAATGCAGTTTTTTTTCCCCTTTTAATTAAATTTGTTCCAAAGTTTCTATATGTTCATAAAAATTTAAAAATGAAAAAACCGTTTTCAAATCAACCTTATTTAAAAAAAACCCCTCGTAAGGCCTTTTTTTGGGTCCATTTCCCTTGACTTTTTTTGGGTTTTCCCCCAAGTCCGTTAATAATTTTATTCCCCCTTTTGGGGAATTTTTTTTTTAAAATTTTAAAATTTAAAATTAAAAAAATTCAATTTTAATTAACTCTATTTACATTTTTTAAATTTATTTTTAAATAAAAACTAGACTTAAAATGATGGACATGATTTGGGAAAATTTATTTTTACATTATTAATAAATTACACTACCTAAGTGTTTTTACACGGCAATTATTAATTTAAAAAAAGAAATTAGGTTAATTATTATATGTTAAAAGAAATTAAAATAAAACAATGTACAAAAATTTCCCAAATTTTTTTAACCCCGACAAATGAAACCACGCTTCTCGAGGGAAAAAAGTACGGTCCAAAACATCATTCATTGTTAAGAATATCATTAAACCATTGACAAAACTGCACCCTTTTCAAAATCTGGTGAAAGGAATTGTTTCAATACTGTGACCTTATATGGATGCATTTCCAATTTTTTTGGGTTTGTGTTTTATGGCAAGTACCAACAAAAATTTCTAAAAAAAATATGGACTGTAAAATAAAAAAAATTTTTATTTAAAAAAAGTATCCTTTCCAGTCTAAGTAGACAACTTCTCCACTGATTTGGGAATTTCTCCATTTGGGCACGTATATCAAGAACAGGTTCTGTACAAAGGTAGGCCCTTTCCCGTGGACTTGCCCTTACAAATTCAATTCTTGTTTTCAAAAACGATTGATTTTGCACGCCTGTGATGGACAAACGTTTCGCCCAAAAAGATTGTCAGAAAACCTTTTTCTAAACTGGGGCCATGCAACGTTACGTAGTTGCACTTTAAAATGTGCCATTATTATAAAGGCATCTTGTTCCCAATCCATTTTTTAAAAATTTTAAAAAAAAAAAAAAGTTTTATTTATGTAACCTCAAAAACAAAAAAATTTGTAGCTTAATTTTAAAAATGAAATATGCAAAGTAGTTCGAAAAACTGTTTTGCTTGTAAGGTTCCGTTTTTTTGAACATAATTTGATCAAAAAAATTAAAACCCAAAAAAAAATCTTTAAAAAACCCAAAAACCCGCTAACGCCAAAAAATTTCTGTCGGGGTGTTTAACTAGTCTACTGTCAAAAGGAGCTTGCCGCAAAAACTAATATTTTGCCTCATAAAAGGTGTGTTTTTTTGACCCCTAACCTGTACTGATTCTGATTTTTGGGAATTTTTTTCATTTTGGTTATTATAATCAGTAATTTTAATTTTTAAAATTTTTTTCTTTTTTGGGAGTTTAAAAGCTGGAAAATTTTCACAGAAAAAATAAATGTAGGCAAAAATTTATGAATTTTTCCATTTTGGCAACATTGTTAAAAAAGAAACCAAGCGGGGAAAGCCACTTTAAAACCAAAATCGGTGGCCCGGGTTTACAAAATTAATGAAGGCACTGTAGCGTCCCCCTTTAACTATCGCCGTCTTTCTGATTAAACGCTGATCGCCCTTTTGTGTCTTAAATTATTATTTATTTTTATCCAGTAACTTTTTTAAATTATTAAAGAAACAATTTATTTTTAAATTTTAAATTTATAAAATTTTTTTTTATTTTTTTTTTTAATTTTTTACAAAAGTTATTAATTTTTTTTACGAAGCGCGTAAAACAAAAAAAAACCTGTTTAAACAATAAAAAAATCAAACCCAATTTTAAGATATTATTAATATTTATAAAGAATAAAAAAATATATTTTTATGTTTTTATGGGTCAAAAAACCCCAAAATTTTAAATTTTTTTAAACTTTTGAAAATTCATATCCCAAAAAAAATTTTAACTTTATCGTAAAAATAAGGGGTTTTTTATTTGTATTTTAATAAAGAAAAAAAAAAGTCCGGTTTAAAAAAATAACAATTTCTTGAGGTTTTTTAAAAATTTTTTTAAACAATATGAACAGGTGGTGCCAGGAAACATGCATTTAATTATGAGGGAAATTTAAAAGAGGATCGTATAAAAAAATTAAGGTAAAATAATTTTCGGACTTGCCGTTTCCCTCCAACATATTGACAAAAACGGAAACAACTAGAATTTATTGGGCCCTTTAAAGAAATAGTTCGAATGCCAATTTGGGCAAGTTAAATTATTTTTTGTTGTTTTGAAATTTTGGGACACATATTTGTGTTTGAGGGGATAGGTTTTCTTCCGCATAAAAATTGATGATAATTGTTTTTTTTTTAAGTTTTATTATTAATTATTTATTTATTCATTTATTTGTTATAAAATTTAAATAATAATAAATCTTCAAATTGCTTTTAAGGAGAATCCACGTATTTCGTACATTTATATTAAAAAAAAAATATTTTGAGTGTACAAAAACTGGATTTGCGGATTTGTTTTATATTTTTGTGAAAAAAATATGTTTTAAAAAGTCATTTTTTAGTGCAAAGTTTTTTATGCAATAGGACCTCTCCCTGGCCGGATATAGAACTGAGTTTTTTACCCCCAACTCCTTTAACTGCAGATCCCTAAAAACCAAAAAAAAAAAAAAAAAAAGAATAATTTTAAAAAAAAGGGAAAAATTTCATTTTAAAAAAAAAAAAATTTTTTTTTCAAGAAATTTCAAAACCCAAAACCAAAAAAATTTTTTCCCAAAAAAAGGAAAAGGGAAAAAATTTTTTTTTTTCTTAAAAAAAATTAAAAAAAAAAAAAAGGGAAAAAAATTTAAATTTCAAAAAAACAAAAAAAGAAGGGGTTTTAAAAAAAAAAATTTTATTATGGGTTTCCTTTTAAAATTAAAGGGAAAAAATTTTTTATTTTTTTTAAAATTTTCCCTGTACCCATTTTATGAAAAATTTTTTCAAGAAAACCAATTTAAAATTTTGCAGCCAAATTAAGTTTTTTTTTATTTAAAAAAAAATCCCCTATTTTAAATTAAAAAATTTTAAAAATTTCTTTTTTAAATTTTTTCCATCTTGTTTATTTTCGAGAAAAAAAAAAAACTAATTTTTGGGGGTTTTAAAGGGTTTGTTTGGGTGGGATATTTTAAAAAAACATATTTTAAATTTTGTGTTTCATCAGGTGCTAATCCGTGTGTAGAAAAATGAACCTAAAAAAACCAACAATTTTTTTAAATAAAAAAAAAAGCCATTTTTTTTGATTTCACCAATAGTTTGTAGTAAGAGACTTTTTTCCCCCAAAAAGAAAAAAGATTTAATAAAATTTAGTGGTCATTTTTCAATATTTTAGTTTAAAAAAATTTTTATAAGAAATTTTTACTGTATTTATAAAAAGGTTTATTAAATATCCCTTTAAAAAAAATTATCTTTAAAGTTGAAAAACCTTTTTGCAGTGTTCTTTTTTAATTTTATTTGCTGCAATTGGGTTTCAAATAAAAAATTTATAAAATAATAATAAGGCTGGAGTTATGCCCCCCCGACAGTCAGCATTAATAAAATATATATCACCAGTGCAGAGTTATAGACTGCAGTATGCTCCATGAGTTGACATATTTATTTTATAGCTACGTTAACCCATGTCAGCGCTGAACGTGGGCGAGATAAATTTTGCCTAAAAGTAACGTTTTTTTAAAATTTTTATTTTTGAAAAAGTTGTTTATTAGTCTTTGGCAACCAATTTTTTTTTCGCCCCCCACCAGGGGGGGCTCGTAGAAATTCTATCAAGTGGCCCTTGATTCTTTTTAAATTTTAAAATTAGTTTTTTTCCCTTTTTGATTACAATTTTTAAAGGGTTTTAAAGTATAATAGGGCACTATAAACCCTGTTGGGGGTGAAATTACAAAAAACCAGAGATCCCCTGAATTTGGAATAACTTTTTTAAGAAACTAACAAATTTAAACTGACGATACCAAACAAAAAATAAAATGTTTTCAAGTTAAATTTTTTAAACTAATTTTTTAGA
>JAHBCN010024549.1:0-11819 GCA_019359885.1 Listronotus oregonensis | reverse complement strand
TCTCAAACCTCGAAAAATATATTAAAAAGTGAAAATAAAATAAAATTTAACACCCGTATCTTAAAACAAAACCCACTTTATATGAACTTTTCGACAAAATCGATCCAGGAATCCTCCTTTAAATTATGACATGCCATTAGAACACCCTGTATAGTTTATTTTATTCAAATTTTAAAAAAGAAAAAACATTGGTTATATTTCAAAGCGGCACCATTTTTGTCCCTAATAAGTTTAACGTGTGGAATTGATGCAATCAGCATTTGTGCATGGTGAACATTGTAATTTTCCAGGTTTCTTCAATCTTATTCCACAAATCATCACTGTTTTGTGGATGGAAATCATTGTTCTTGTTAATTTCCTTTACGATATATCCCCAAACGTTTTCGTTGGATTGATATCAGGGCTTCGAGGGCCAAGGTAACAATGAAATTTATTTTCCAGTAGCCAGTCCGAAACTCTCCTTGCTTTATGGACAGGGCAGTTGTCATGCTGGTATATAAAATTTTCTTGTTAAATATATTTTTACCGATGGCAACATAACATTTTGGAGTATGTGTATATAACGACTATTAAATCTTTCTCGAGTACGGTGGCATATGTTGCCCTCTGAAAACATATACCCCCATATATTAACAGAAAAGCTTCCCTTGTTTTAACATTTGGGTATATCTTTCTTCGTACCGTGTATTTTGCGGCCTATACACTCTTCTGCCCGCTATAATAGGATTAAAAATCTTCTCATCGGTAAATACTACCCTTTCCCAAAAATCCATACCTTGCGGTAAATATTCCAGTGCAAACACCATTCTTTGCTCTTTATTCATATGGTCAAAAATGGATTTTTAGGGCTATCTTCTAATTCCGAATTTTTTCCTAAACGATTTCTTGTCGTTCTTACTGTCCCAGAAAAATTAGTTTGGTTTTGTTCTACAGCTTTGAAATGGATTGTTTCGCAAAAATCTATCAGATCATTATCTTGATTTTCGTTTGAAATTTTCTTCTACCACTTCCAGCCCTTTCTCCAATGATCCTGTATTTTCCCATTTAGTTCTGAGGCTTTGAATAGTGCTTCTTGGTTTCCCAACTTCGAGCTATTCTTCCCAGAGAAACACCTTCTTCGAATAGAGTAATTACTCTCGCCTTCTCTAGTTCATTCATTTTCTAAAATTAAAAAAAGTAAAATAATATAATTTTGAAATGTGTGACAGATAACAATTTGTCAAGTAAGGTATATTTCCGGTGATCCAGGTACGTAAAAAACATCCACTGGGCAAAATTAAGATTTTAATTCCGTCACTGTACATGAGAAAGAAATAAATCTACCTGTCCAAGTACTTTTTAATTTGTTTTACAATTTTACCTGAATTACCAACCTCGTGATAGAGATACTAAGATATGAATATTTTAAAAGTTTTCTTTATAGGTGATTTTTTATTTACCCGCCAAACTTTGCATAATAAAATTCTATTTTATTCAAACTTATTTATTAAACAGTTTGGTAAATTACAAAAAATTATTAATTACTAACGTTTTTTTTAAAAAAATATTTATGGTGATATTGGAACAATTTGTGAAATTTAAAGTTGGAGTGGTAATTATGTCTAAATTAACGTTTTCGTTATTTGTATTTTATGCATATTCACAGTCGATGACGTACTCGCATTTACGTTAACTGTTTTAAAAAATTTATTTGCAGTGTCTATTTTGTTTTGTAGCGATTGGTCTATGTAGCCCTCTGCTACTGAGGTGGATTTCCACCAGAGAAATAGAGAAGAGGAGAAAGCGCTTCAATCTGCGCGAAAAGTCTAATATAGGGCGCCGCCATGGTTGCTTTCGCTTGTCATTTGTCATCATTTGGGCTTGTCATGTCATAATCTTGTTTGTAAACAAAAATTTAATTAAAATGGTTTTGGATGAATAATATTACGTTTTATGAATAAAATTAAAATTTTAAGATGAAAACATGTACCATTATTAAACAGTATACTATGCAGGTAAATTATTAGTATGAATTCCAAAATATTTACGGGTTAGAAGATTTTTTTCTTGGTAAAAAGCTCAGAATATTGAAATCCTACATACATAATACGTTATAAATATGCATATAATATATATTACAATTTTTTAATGTAAAGGGCAAGAAGATCCAGGTGACTTGGCAGTAATTTTTTTAAAGAAAGGTTAAAGAAATGCTAAAATCGAAATACCAACTTGTTTACCCAAAGAAGCTTTAATAATTTTATCCAATAACTGCAGTGCTGTCTTTAGAACTCTAAAGTAAACATATCTTTTTAATGGATTCTTTAAAAGTCAAATAAAGGCCTCTGTTGTTCAAAATTGGTGTACAGTATTTCACACTTTTTTATGTAAGTGCTCTTATCGAAGGTGTATTTCAGAATTTGGTGTGTACAAAAAGTGTAAACTAATTCTGAATAACAACTAGACTTAAAGTTACAATAAGAGAATATAGCAAAAAATGCATACAATATAAAAGGCATCCTAAAGAACTTCTCAGCGAGAACATGCAAAATGGACAAATGGCATTTTATTAAATAAAATAAATAATCAGTAAAGAAGTGTTTTATTTATACACTGTATTTTATGTCAAATGTTTTTTTGCATTAAGAAGTAAATTTACTTTAAGAAATGACACTGGTTAATACATGTGGTTGGCCAATGGAAAACCTTTATTTTATAAATGGTTGTTAAATAATATCTAAAATCGTATATCATCTTAAGCAGGTGATCATAAGTGTAAGTTTTTTGCTTACTATGAAATTATAAAAGGAAGGTCCTATATATTTAAAAAAATACATGCTATATATTAATGTTTATATGCACTGTGATGATACTAACCTCTTAACTTATGCCACTTGTTTTGTTTAGGCTTATACCTTTTTAAACAATGCTCAGGTCAGCTGCCATTCCCATATATTTTTCTTATGGAGACTCTTTTTTTTCAATACCTATACTCCTATTTTTTTAGTTTTCAGAATACAACCAGATATAGTCCTTGCCTTTGTAGCTGTAGCTTATTTTCTCAAATTTTTTAAAATCATTTTTAGTCGAGAATAGGTTTTTTTGACAATTAATATTGTAAAATTGCGAACATAAATTTCTGTTTCCTTTTAAACTAATCTTATTGTATTGTATAATTTAAGAGAATTTTTATCGATGTTTAAATATTGTAGATCACACACACATTCTAATTGAACAAATTATTTCATAATTAGTTTATATTTAGGCTGCTGCAGAGACAATTTGAATGATTAATATGTGGCATTTGCCAATACTAAGATACCATAATAATAAAGTTATATAGACACAATCATAGGCAAGACATAGTTCATTAAACTAAATTAAAGCATTAATATTATAAATGAAACAATAAACTAAAATAAAACGAAAGATACCAAGCCATTGAAGCCAAATCTAATCCAAAAAGTAAACAAAACATTTACGAAAAATTCTTGTTTATACGACAATCCTTTTTATTCCATGAGAACAACAAAGAAAACAAAACTTTGTTATGTCAAATTACGCTTAATTTGACAAGTAGAAGCAACCATGGCGGCTTACATGCCGTCCTCGTAAAATTGGATGCGCAGTGGTCGAAGCGCTTTCTCCCCCCTTCTATTTCTCTGATTTCCACCCACCATGTCTTTTTAAAGCTGTAATATCGCCACCACCGTCTACCAGAAGAGTGGCGGACGACCTTCTTAATGTATGGCCGGTATGTAGTTCCGGATTTGGTAGATTTAAAAAATAGAAACTTTTTTTCCCATCGATCCAAATTTGTTAATTCAAATAGATTGGATCGTACATTCACCTTGTTTATAATTTAGAAAAAATAAAGTTGGAAAGGAAAGATTTTTTGTCGAATATTAATATATTTTTTGCATACCTCATAGTATTTATCAGTGACAGTAAATTTTCTGGATATTTTTTTATTTTTCTTGTTATTCTAACATTTTTAGGCAAATTTTTTCATATAACCAAGCTTTTATATTGCCAAAATAAATTAATAATAATTCACTACATACCAAATAACAATATTCTAAAATTAAATAAATAACTTAATCTATATTTAAAAATTATAAACTTCATCAAGCCCTGGTCTTCCTGGATTGTTCCTAGTACCGATGCTGCATTACCCCGTTGCACAGCTAAACCAATTCTTTGGATAATGAAACTTCGATTTTTTTGCATTGTATTTTTTGCAAATTTCAATAATAAAACCCTTAGCCTCATCACCCAAAGGACCAAAAGTTTCAACAGCAAAAGGAATGAAGATAAAACGCTCTTCAAGCTCTTTATATTTTCGATGTTTTTTATTCTCGGCAATACGAGCAGCCGCACCTAAAAACTTGGGAAGTTTTGTCCAGATAGGATTTTGCAAGTGTATGGCTGCAGTAGCGTCCCAAAGTAATTGTTTTCCTTTTTCCGGGGGAATTAGGTCATTCCATCTACCCGTTTTCCATCGCTTCTCAAACTCCAAGAAGGGTCTAATACGAAGGGTTTTTGCTAAAATCCCGAGCTCTTTTGATAATGTCATTTATCTGACTGTGTCTAGAAAAAACGCCCTGCGCTTTTTTTCAGCTTAACCCATGTAGGCCAAAATATCGCTTTTCGCCGCAACGCGGTTGCTCTCCACACACAGGCAGACCAAGTCTGAGAGCGATGGAAATATGGAATGTTTTTTTGTCTAACAAATTTCCCAAGGACGAAATGGAAGTGCGTTAATCCAAGCATTACTTTCAGGGGGCCCGAGAGCAAGTAGACGTGCCTTATCTTCACTTGTTGGACATGTTTGTAATATATTTGTGACGAGCTTGGCAAATTAAAAGTCAAAATCTTTCTGTTTTTTGGTAATTCTTGTGTTTTATTTTGAAGATTGCAAACAGATAACCATCTTACAAAACAATTGCTGAAATCATTATCTACTGTCCAAGAATATAGGAAGGTAAAATTTTGGAAAGTAAACCTGACACGTCATTGATTGAACCTAAAAAGGCAGAAATAGACAGGGTGGATGTATCTCTTATTCCAAAACCTCCAATTTTACTGGAAGAGTGCTTTTAACCAAAATTTAATTTAATATCACAATTTGTTATGTCTTGAACTAAACTTTGTAGTATATTATCAAAATTACAAAGTAATTCTGGGGTTTCAACAAGGTGAACATCTTAACAAATAAGACATTCGAGGTATGGCAAAAAGGGAAAATTTTAGTAAATAATAGGAAATATGTGAGTCTATAAATTTTAATTTGGTGCTAAGAGATTTTAAAAACTCTGTCATTTTGATATTCAATTTCATTTGACGAAAAAACACTTCCTAATAAATTAAAATTTGAAATGGGAATTACTGACAGATTAGGAACAACACTTAAAATACGGAATGGAAATACGAAATGTTTTGTTATCTAACAAATTTCCCAAGGACGAAGATGGAAGTGCGTTAATCCAACATTACTTTCAGGGGCCTGAAAGCAAGTAGACGTGCCTTATCTTCACTTGTCTGGACATGCTTGTAATATATTTCTGACGAGCTTGGCAAATTAAAAATTAAAAATCTTTCTGTTTTTTTTTTTGGTAATTCTTGTGGTTGATTTTGAAGATTGCAAACAGATAACCATCTTACAAAACAATTGCTAAAATCATTATCTACTGTCGCAAGAATATAGGAAGGTAAAATTTTGGAAAGTAAACCTGACAACTGGATATTTTAGTTTTTGTATTTGGTATTTTCACTAAAACGCTGATCCTAGATCCTTTTTGTCGGTAATGTTAATTTGACGCATAATAAATGTAACCTTAAATTTCAGAAAAAAAAAACATAATAAAAAGAAGGGTAGATGCGTTGTATTTTTAAATGGTTACCTTAGTTACGAGATGATCTTTATCTGGTGCCTTATCGATGAATTTATGGATTTTCTCAGAGGTAAATGTTTTTGCTTTTTTGCATGGTTTGATTTTTAGAGCTTTTTTAAAAAGAAAGTCGGAGGGATGACTTTCTTTTTAAAAAAGCTCTAAAAATCAAACCGATTTGTCCCCAATTAGAAATATAAGGAATTGATTCCTTTTGGAATCGGTTCCTGTCAAAAAGGAATTGATTTCGAATCATTTTAAAATTATATAACAAATCCGAATTACGGATCCCATTTTCTGGTTCCTTAAAAAGGAATCAATTCATGGATTCGATTCCCAAAGGATTCGATTCCTAGCCAGCTCTAAAACTAGCTATACTAAATTAACAAGCTCTATAAATCAATTATAGCGAGAGGCTGAAATATACAATATATTTATTTATTTTCTATTTCAATTTACAAAGAAGTATATTGTGTATTTTTTAAATCGTAAACTCAGTTATCTATTCTCGAATTTTCAGCTTTGCATCGTTCGTTTTTGCTTTCTTTTTGAGCACGAAAGCAGCACATTTTCGTAAAACAAAGCTTTCCTCTGAAAACATCAATTTTCGCGGCTTTTTAGCTGTTTTGCATTGAAAAAGTATGTCACAGGGAAATTCTTGAGTGCGTTCACGAATAGCTGTTCTTTTCTCTATATACAAAATTTATTTGAAAGCCAAAAATGTGCAAATTTAAGAACAACATTTACATTTTCCACGGAATATTCTGAATATAAAGTTAAATAGGTTCTTTGTGAATCTACACCTAAAAATGGAACAAACATTGTTTATAGCTGGGTCCCGAAACTTTTTGCGCGAAGCCGATTCGAGGTAAGCGGATAGTTAGTCGGTTTTTGGGTGTGAATCAAAGTGTTTCGCTTCGTGTAAGGTAGGTTTAATGTGAGTGGACTTTTTACGCCCTCCACTGCGACCGATCGGTCTATTGTGGCTCACACTTTTTATATTTCTTCCAATAGGATCGGACTTCTAATGAATCCGATACCAGATTAGGAGATAGTTCTTACATCTCCTCTTACTCGTGTCGCTACCGGACACGAGCACAATATGTGTTCTGGTGTGTTCTGGTGTCCCTGTCTCCTGGAGAGTATGACGAGCAGACGATTAGATCCGTCATGTCCTCCTCTCCCGGGCTAATGACGTGGGTAGCTACGAGGTCCTTGTTACAGGAACCAGATGTTCTTTCTGAGGCCGCATCTCCGGCCTTACCCTATGAAAACGGTGCTATCCGCTTTCTGTTCAAAGCCAGGGAACTCTTTTCCCTATAAAGGCGGGTTTTGTCCGCCTTTTTTTTATCTTGGGACAGTCCACGAAGGCTGATGCCTAAGTACTAACGTACCGTGGGTTTTCCTTAAGTGTGGTGAGAGGGAGTTTTTTACACGGGACTTAAATATTTGGAGGTTTGGGGGGAGAAGGAAAAGCTTCTACGGGCAGCAGGTTCCACAGTCTTGACACTCTGGGATAAAAAGGGAAAGAAGAAAGCGGGAAGTTCGGGGCCTCTCTAACTGAACTGTAAAAGGATGCATAAAAGTTGCACTACGGGTTGCTCTGTTGGGAGCTGCCAGAGGGAAGGAATTTTACTGGCCAACTCCTCTGAGCAGAAGCCGTGAAAATACCTATAGAAGAGCGACAGATCCCCTACAGCTCGACGGTGGGCAAGAGGGGGGAGGCCTTTCTGTGAGCGTTGGATCATTAATAAAAACGAACGGCTCTTCTTTGAATGGAGTCCAGAATGCTAAGTGTTGTAGGGGACGCCATTCCCAGACAGGAGAACAATATTCTAAAGAGGGTCTAATTTGAGATACATACAGAGTGTACAGATTGGAAGAAGAAATATTTTCTGGCTCCCGGGAAAAGGATCCCAAACTTTTTTGAAGCTGCCGAGGCTATGGATGTAAATGCGCCTTCTGTTTGGATTCAGGGATCCCTTCCCAAGCACCTGTTTGTTCGGGATGGATTAGCCCTTCCCCGTGAGACAGGCGCCGGTGACTTCAGGGGCACCTTTTGAAACAGATTCACCCGTTTCGGTCGGCGCACCTTTGTCTGCTTGTGACCTTCAGTGGCACCTCCAGAAACGATTTATCCGTTTCGGTCAGTGCACCTTGTCACTTGTTTTTCCCTTAAACGGTTCTGGGCCGCTTTCTGTTTTAAGCTAGGGAACTAATAGTCCACCACGGCAGAGCCCGCACTACCGCGGTAAGGCTAGATACTCTGAGGGGTCGCCCTGTATCTCAGAGGCCCCGTTGGAGACACCTGTTTAAGGCACAGGATGTCATTCACTCATCAGCTCGGTATGCTAACACCTTGAGTTAAGTCTTGTGTTCATCTTAGCTTCGGATCCCGTTCCATACGCTAGCCAAAAGAGTTACTGATAACCAGCAACTCTAGCGCATGTTCCAAAAGATCCTACTGGGCCCAACCACGACAGCGACGTGTGAACACAGCTTCGCGTAAACACACATGTATTTGAACCTTTGAAACCATACAAATACAGAAAAAGAAAAGAGGAACTTTAACATAAAATTGTACTTTCTTTTATTCAATTAGAGGGACCTATATATATTAAAGTTTGCTGGTCTGCCCAATAATTAATAATTTTGATCCTTAAAAAAAATGTACTAAGTTATTAAATAAAATAAAAGTACCTAAATGTAAACCTTATTTCTTTTTAATAATCCACAGAAATACACAAACTTTGTGGAAATCATCTAAAAGATGGTTAAGATTGCCTTACTTTTCTTACTGCTATTTCCTATGAAATTTTCATTTTCTATTATTTATAATTGATAATTTTTTATTCGGTTTACCTAACATTGCGTCTTATAAGAAGCACCCAATTTAAAAAAAAAGAAATACTCACCTAAATAAAAAAAAAGGCCGTGTATATACCCTTGGATTCTCAAGACAAAACCATACAACCTCTAGGCAGTTTGTTACGATATTATAAGTAACAAACAATAAACACAAAATTATAGTCACAATTTAATAAACATAATCACTAAATAAGAAGGTTTTTATCAATCAAAAACTTCTGCAATTTCAAAATATATTTATATACTGCAGCTCCATAAAAGTATAATGTGTTGCCTAACTACCCCTGATTTATCAGTGTCGAAGTAGGCAACACTTTAAAATATTTGTGGAAATTTGTCATTGCGCATGGACATTTTTTGATCGGATAGGCCATAGCTTTGGGCTTCCATATATCTTCAAACTTCCTTGTTTCCCACCTGTTAATGTTGATAATTTTTTTTCGCTCGAAAGCATCTCCGAATACCTAGGAATTTCGTGAAATGGGAAAATTGTACAGATTTATTTAAAGCTTTGTCTCTTTATTTACTGGACTAGTTCATCCAATATGTAATTTGTTTTATAGCATATTGCAGATAATAATTTGCTCACTTTAAAGTACCTTTAAGCATTTCTGGGGTATATATTTACCTCCTTACCCTCCTTACCCTCCTTACCCAATAGTTCTATTCATTTGTGTAAAAACCGAATAAGTTTTTTTCTTAAATTCAGCTTTCCCCACTGTAATAAGTAGTCTTAAGGCGACAAAATTCGTAACAAAAAACTACTAATTACGAGAAAAGAAAAGTTCGATTAATCAATGTCAAGTGGGGTCGTCGAGAATTAATAAAAGTTCTTGAGACCTTATTCACGTTCATGTAATATTTAAAAGGAATCGGATGATGGATTTTTCGGCAAAAAGGCCGCAAAGTGGAAAAGAGGAAATATGATATAAAATAGCAAAGGTGTCGTGTCGGAATTTCTGTGTGAAAATGACAAGACAATGGCTCACGATAGTGTTGAATAATGAAAGTAAATATTGAATAAAAAGAACAAGAAGTATAGAGGATGGCTTGAAGTTAGGAGTTATAGGGTGGCAATATGAAAATATACCATGCAAATGACTTGCAAAATAAAATAGTTGGAAAATTGAAATTTGGCTTAAATGTTTTATGAAACTTGGTTGTGGCTGTGTGCATGTAGGAATTTAGGGAATAAAGAGACTTTGTATTTCGTGCAAATTTTTATTTAAAAATCCTAGCAGAGCGCTTTTGGTAAAACTATCATCAGTGATATCTACAAGCAAGAAATGAACTTTAAAAGTAAATTGAAAAACTGTTAGAATATTTTAAAGGGAATTGTCAAAAAATATATATTTTAATAAATTCTTTAAACTTTAAAATTGAAATTAAACATTAAATATTGTAAATCTAAATAAAGTGATAAATTTGGAAAAGGAATAAGCAAAAGAAAAGTTCAAAACTTACTCGTCGTCAAGCTGGAGTCGTAGCAATTTGAGCCAACAAAACATGTAGAGGACTTAAGTAAACTATCACATTATTACATAAAATAAAATAAAAGTCAAACAACAGTGATTTATGTTACATTTTCCCTTATTAAAGGGTGATTTTTTAAAAAAGACTACACAAGTATACCATTTTGTGGAAAGACGAACATGTGATTATGTTAGGTTAAGAAACCAGTTGTACTGACGTATAAAAAAGGATAGACAACCATTTTCAAGGGTGTAGAAAAGGATGTACTACTCCGAGGTTATTTGGAGTGTGGTTGTTGTTAGGAACTGTAAATTTATAATGTTCAAAGGCTGTGTTTGAGAAATCAAATTAAAATACAATTTTAAATTATGATTATTTGTTTTAACTTTAAAATAATTTAGAAATTCTTTACTTCTAAATAGGACCGTAATTTATAGTAAATTATGACAAATGTGAAAAACTTTTTTGAAAAAAGGGGCGCGCGTTCAAGAAATCAAATTAAAATATTTTATTTTTAAACCTTTAATATGACTAAGAAATTCTTACCTCTAAACAGGAACGTAAATTATAGTAAACTATGAAAAATGTGAAAATGGAATGTCAGGAGAAGGAGTTGGCGCCTTTACATTTTTCCTTTTTTCAATTTTTTCACTTTTTAACATTTTTTGAACAAAAAATCGGCAATATCGCATGAGAACAATCACTGCATTGTGCCACTGAGAGGGGGTTGTACCTTTCAGAAGACATGCATTAAAGAGTTTTTGAAGTATGCGTGTTAAAGCATCGCCTCCTTCTTTAATTGATTCGATAACTATATCGTCGTCTTCAGGTGATTTATTGTTTTTTATTTCAGAGAGGCAAGCTTTTATTTCACCCACTGTTATTTCAGGGATATATTCAGGTCAACTTTTTAATAACAAACAGAAATTAAGTGTGTTTTGTCAGTTTATATAAAACATTATACCACATTTGCATCAAGTTTGACGCTATTTCATTGGGGTATTTTAAGTTTTTGTACAAAATTATTTGTACCAGCATTATTAAAATTTAAGATTACATTTAAAAGTTAATTTTTATTTAAAAAAATAATATAATTAATATAAATGTTAGTAAATAAATAAACGTTGACGTTACCTTTTAAAATTTGACATTTCATGTTTAATACTCCTTCTCCTTCTTCGGGTGCCATGTGCTATTCCGCACGTTTGTCCATTTCATGGTCACAGAATAGCCAGGGTGCCCTCCTCAGCCTGTCTAAAAATGGTTGCGGCATCCAGTATACCACACCAATTTCTTATATTGCGGAGCCAAGAGTGTTGTTTTCGACCTGGCACCCTTCTACCTTCGATCTTTCCTTGCAGTATTAGCTTTGGTATGGAGTAGCGAGGTCCTCTCAGTATATGCCCCAGATATGACACTTTACGTTTTTTTACCGTGTCCAATAGATGTCTTTCCGTACCAGCTCTTCGTAGAACTTCATCATTAGTTGTGTGGGCTGTCCAGGAAATACGCAGCAATCGGCGTAGTGTCCACACTTTAAAAGCTTCGATCTGATTTAGCGTTTTGGCTTTAAGTGACCAAGTTTCAACACCGTATATAAATAGGCCA
>JAHBCN010024548.1:0-11830 GCA_019359885.1 Listronotus oregonensis | reverse complement strand
CTTAACTAAAACTTTGTATTTTTTTTTATTTGATTTTATACAAATTTGTATAATTTCATTTGAAAAGAAAAGGACAGCGATCGCATGTTCAGAAGGTGCTGTTGCTTGTGTGGTCATCAATAACGTTCGCTCTGCAAAAAACATTGTTTCATACATATGAGCAGCCAAACAAAGAATCATTTAATCTTGTGAGCATATGTTTAACCTTAAACTTTATAAATAAATTTTAATCAAAACCACATTAGCTGCCAAAAAGCTTGGTATTTTTTGTCTAGCCAAAATAATTTGACTTCTTACATACCCAATTTAGCACCACGAAGTCCCATTTATATGTATCCTTTTACAGTGCGGTAGAATTTCGAAACTTCCCATTTTATTTGCTCCTTTACAATTTGAGTTTATCAACTGCAGAACCTGTTCTTTCCCTCAAAGTCTTTAAATCTTTAGGTCCCATGTTAATAGGGGTAATATATACCTTTTAATTTACTTAAGACACCACGGTATATTAGTACTTATACCGAGAAAGAAAAGGCTGACGCAAATGAAAATTTAGTTGTCACAATGGAAATCTACATATACTAAATTTTTTCGCGACAACGCAACGGGGTAAAAAGAGCCAAAATCGCGTAGTCCATGCGCGCAAAGCCGCAGGCAAAATTCTATATTTAATAAAATAGGGAATTCACCCACTTCCTAGTTGACACAACTAAACAGTTTTTTTACGATCTGTACAAATTTTCTTAGTTGCTGTAACTAACTTTTTTCTAATTATCACAACTGCAGTACATTGATCTATAATAATTAATAATTGTAATTGTGGCTTACCTTCTCGTCATGACCATAAATAAATCGGCTGGGTTAACTAATGTGTTCACAAGAAATGACAATTAATATTTGAAGTTAACCCAATAAATAGAAACTGGTAACTAGCATTTCTGTTGGCACTTAAATATACAGGGTGTCTCAAAAATAAAGGTAGACCCTTCGGCAGCGTCTTCCTTTCATCAAAAAAATTTAGTTACCCGTTAGTGTTTAAACATTTAGGTCTAGGACAACGATTCATTTGTTTAGGATTCGGCACCCAGGCAAATTTTATTGGTCGATTTAAATTTGTTTTGCCAATTAATGCAAAGTGCTGAAATCATTATTAGAATATTGGACGGTGATGAAACATTGGACGGAATGTTGTTGTTATGTTAAACAACATGTTATTTTTTCTTATTTTGAAAATTAATATAATCCATTACTGTAAAATTAAAATATATGTATCTAAAAGATGCAATACAAGAATATTTATGTATATGTTATAAGAAACATTCGATTTCAGGTCATTCTGGTTTGGCCTAGGCTAAACCCGATATCATAAATTAATAAATATTTTATTTAACCAACGTGTTCATTTTGTTACTTGCACTGCTCGGTAACAAAATAAACCCGTTGGTTAGTTCTAGTTAGTTATATAAAGGATTTAACATATTATGAAATTGGGTTTGGTCTGTGCCAAACTAGAATGGTCTAAAATCAAGTTTGGCCTCTAAGATATATACCATTCCGA
This sequence comes from Listronotus oregonensis, assembly GCA_019359885.1. Lineage (NCBI taxonomy): Eukaryota > Metazoa > Arthropoda > Insecta > Coleoptera > Curculionidae > Listronotus > Listronotus oregonensis. The sequence continues at coordinate 10,275 of JAHBCN010024548.1, read as the reverse complement.
CCTGTATTTGAGCTTCGATTAACATTATTGTGTTTATTTTAGCATTTATAGCAAAAGTAATGCACAACATTCTGATTCGCATTTGAGCACCGTGCACCATTTCGCAATCCTTTTTAGCATTATGTTTTATCAGTTGATTATTTCAAGCGGACCAATTTGCCTGGATGTCGAATCCTATACCCGAAGGTTTAAATGCGATCTGTTAAAGGGTTGTTAATGAAATCGGTATAAAATTAATTAATTACGACTACTAGAAAACATACAGGGTGTTCAAACAATGCACGGCCAAAATTTAGAAGGTGGTTCCTCATTAAAAAATCCATAAATATTGGTCCAAAAATGCATAGTTTCTAAGATATAGGGTGTTAAACTTTTTAAGAAAAAAATTGGTATTTTGCAATATCTTAAATATCCTGTAGCTTATTTTCTTAAAATTTACAGTATTATTTCAATTAGTAAGGGCCTAATTGAGGCCTAAATAAATTAAAATTATTAAGTCCATTGTTGTCTCACGGAACACCTTATCAAAAATAAATGTGAAAACAATGTACGCCACTAACTTTTTTGCAATTTTTATATATTTTTTAGATTAAGCAACTAAAAACAAAACTTTTTTATTTCTTGATATTTTTTCTACCTTGTTTTGTTTTTGAAAAAAAAAATTAAACCAATGCATTGCAAGTTTAATATTTTTAAAGGAGGAATCGCCTTCTAAAAATTGGCCGTGCATTTTTTAAACATTCTGTTTGGCCAGACCGGGCAGGCGAAGGCAAGTTAATCTAGAGCGAACTTGGGCTCAGATCAGTTGTATTCCGGAAACTATGTCCCTACAGTGGTTGGCATAGGTTTTTCTTTGTTTTTGTTTCAAGAATAGTCTAATCAAACGGTAGTTTAAAGTGGAAACTTTTGGTGTAATTCTTTTGATTAGTTTATTCTATGTTTTTAGGGGTGCCAAATACGATACTGAAGTTGTCCAACAAAAATTTGCTCAGCAAATAAGAGAAATCATCAAAAAACCACTAAAAATCATGTTTTTTAGTGGTTCTCAGCTTATAACTTGCAAAGCAAGCTATTTATGCAAAAGGTGTTTATGTAGTAAAATGAAGAAAAGAAAATTTTCTATAATTTATATTTTTTACATTTTTTCGTACGTCGTATGGTTTCCATACAAAAGAGTGCTGAAATATGGGAGAAATTAGCATTAAAAAAATAGCAGAAGATATTATCAGATTATATTTTTTATTTTATGTAAGTGAACATTATTTGATAGATTAATAAAGAGTACAATTCAGTATTTATGACCTAATACGACCTCTTAGACACCGGGTTAAAGGATTTCAGCAGGGCAGCATTCCAGTTCTTCTAGGTCTGAAACAAAAATCATTGACTAAATTGCAAAATATTTAACAATATATTAAATAGATAAAAAATATCAATTCGTAATACTTGTCAACATATTAAATAGATATGAAAGCAGTACAAACATATTTTGACACACAAATAAATAGTGAGTAGATAAATGATGGTATGATAAAATTCTCCATGCACAGTTCCATTCAAGTAACTCGGAACATCCTCTACTTTTTCCTCAATTTCTGGAATGGAATATTATTGCAGCTGTTCTCATAGTTGTGGCACATACTGGAACAGTTAGGCCAGCTTTTCTACATCCACAGTTGGTCTGACAGGAAAACTTGGTTTTTAATTCTTTTACACACTTTTCGTTTGCTAACAAAATATGTGATCTGTCTTTATCGTTCAGGAAATCTGCAAGTTTTTCTTTGTCTCAGATATAATTTTCGCCAAAGTGGCATGGGCCAACATATGTGCTCTAATAGCTCTCGAATAGGCGTGTCCCGTAAGGATTTTCTCTGTTAAGTGTAGTGCATATATTGAATTGAACAACTCCTTCAATCGAATATCATCCATTAAGTAGCCTATAGTCTTCAAGAATGACATCAGCAGGTGAAACCCACCTATTTTAATGATGACATTATCAAAATCGGGATCTCCTTATTGGCAAGCCACTATAAATCTAGCCTTAAAGTATAGAGGCTAGTCAAAGGTGTTAATAGTTGCTTGTTGATTCATCAATTTGCTCTATTGTAGCGAAGTCAGTAATGCTGTGTATACTGTATTGTAATCAAATGGTGAAAAATTTATAAATGGCAGGCAAGCAACATGTATTCTGTCAAAGGAAAGACCACTTGTGATTTACTCCATAAAACCACTCCATCCTGGTATCCCGGGCACATTTTTCCACTTACCATAAAGCCCAATCAGGTCTTTTAAAGAGGGTATGATGATATCAGGTGAAACAAATAAATGTTTAAGATCGTCGATGTTAATATTCTTCAAGCCAGCAGCACCTGCAGTGAACGAACTGAGTAACTGAAGGCATGAGGACGTGTCCTTGACGCATACCCCCTCCAGTCAGCCTAGTCGAACCGAACCAAAGAATATAAACCTCAATAAGAAGCGACAATATTCGAAGTCCCAAAATTTTTAGGAGGGGGCTAAGCTGTTTAACTGTCATCCCGCTGCCGGCAGCTTTTAGTCCGGGATTACATGTTTCGTTTAGTGCTTTGTTGAGTTTTATGTGCTGTTTCATTAGTTTCGTTCAGTTTTGTGGATATTTTAAAAAAAAGCACTAAATGTGCATAGTAATTGTGATACTTGTAAAAATTATAGATCACAATGCGAATCTTTAGATGTTAATTCTTTGTATATTCACAGTGTGGATCAGCTAAATGGAATTCAATATTACATAAATGGGGGCTTATTCGAAAAAAATGCTCGGACAATGTCGATTGGTATTTTTAATTGCGCATTTTTTTCAACTAAAACTGTTTATACAGGATGTGTCATGTCACGGTGGCCAGTATCAACTTTCTTAATTGAAATGCAACATCCTGTATATTATTTAATTTTTGGTTTTTCAAAGCATTCTAGACATATTTTATGTACAATGTCCTATACCTATCTTCAACTGTTTCGTAAATATTAAGCGTTTTCAGGTTTACTAACTGCCTCTATTGCCTTTGCATCTTTGCCACTTTCGTGAGGGTTACTTTTTGTGCATATACCTACTAGAGGCAGCCGTGCCGCTCGGCTGTGCGGACAAGCGTTCGAGAGAGTAAGAAGAATAGCTGTATAACATTTCTCTCGCGCCTTGTGCTGATTGATTGGCGGAACGGGTGTATACACCGCCGACAAATTAAGAGAGAGAGAGAGGAGAGCGGTTATACACCTATTCTTGCTTCTCTTTCGCACGCTTGTTACCAAGGCTGCCTCTAGCAGGTATATGCACAAAAAGTCACTTTCAAGAGAGTGGCAAGCATGCAAGCACAATACATCTAAAAGTACCTAATATTTCCAAAATAGTTAAAAATAGGTATAGAACATTGTACATGAAATATATCTAGAATATTCTGAAGAATCCAAAAATTGACTAATATACAGGGCGTTGCATTTAAATTAGGAAAGTTAGTGTTGGCCACTATTACATGACACAAACATTGTATAAAAGTATTTACTGAAAAAATGCGCAAACCAAAAATACCGATACGCTTGTCCGAGTGTTTTTTCGAACACGCCCCTGTTTATTTATTATTGAATTTATTCCATTTGGCTGATACACACTGTACTATAAAGCTTACGACACTACAAAAAACATTTATGGAGCGTTGCAGCACCCTCCCGATTTGTTTATTAAATATGTTTATGATTTGGAACATGCTTTTAAAACTAAGTTTGAAGACATTTGTATTGTAACAGGAAGTTTCACATAAATTCTCAAATGAAATGGAAAGAATAGAATTTACCCACCCATGCAATGATTTCCCAAAAATGTAAATTATAAAATAATTTATTAGGCTTAAAATATTTTATACGATGAAATATACCAATCGTGATCTAAAGTACCAGTCAAAAGATAAGAAAACTAAAAATTATATCACACATATAATCAATTTATAGTCACGGTAACAAGTCGATGTAACTTTCAGATTTTGTCATTTCAATAAACTGTTTGCCTACTTTCTTTTTAAAAGTCATTATTTTTCATCTCACCTTAAACATTCAAGCTCTAACCTTGGCATTTAGCCTTTAAAAAAATAAAATTGTTTATTTTAGTGATGTTTCGAGCCACCTTGATTATCAAGTTCTTCCACTCTATTCTTTCCAAAATATCTACTGAGATTTTTTTAAAATCATAAACCTACTTTCAAATTTAATTAATTTAATAGGGAACCCTCTTTTTATTAAAGCATGCTGTACATTGTATATTAATATATTTTTACTAAGAAATTTTGTTGTTGTTACCCATATAGGAAATGCTAAATTATATGTTTATGTAATAAAAAGATTAAAGTACATTGAAGTGTTTTTTTTACAGTAATAATGAAAGGATATACATTTATAGTAAAGGTAAGTATTAAGGTGTATAGGTATTGTTTTACAAAAAAAAACATCCCTCCACTAAATTTTTGACCCCAGAAACCCATAGAATCACATACCTTAAAACTTTTTCTCTTTTCTTTGAAATAGGAGATGTACATCAAGAGTAATTAGCGAAAGCAAAAACTGTATACTATTCGTTATTTTCCTAAATGTTATACAGTCAAATTAGTTAGAAGTAAAATGGATTACAAAATGTAATTCTGCATAGGTACTCGAAGACCCAAAAACCATATATTAACACTTACTTATTGTTTTATTACAATTTTGAAATAAAGATTTTTATAATTATTTTACATCTGTTCACACAAAATTACATAATATTATTTTTTTTAAGATAAATTGCAACATTTAATCCCCTGTAAACATCGCTTTGCCCAAAACTAATTTTTCTTAACAATAATCTAATCTTTTTTGAGAATAACCAACCCTAAAAAGACTACAAAAAAAACTCCTTGAAAGGGACGATTTTCCAGGACTGCAAAGTATAGTTATACACATAAATTTTTTCCCCGTGTAAAACTGAATTTTTTCCGTTTATATTTCTCTCAGTGTACCCCCAAGCTGTTTAAGTATCATTCCGTCTACACGTGACGTCAGAAATTTGTTTCCCATATAACCAATGCTATTGGGAACTTTATGTCGCTTCTTATTGAGGTTTATATTCTTTGAACCGAACGGTCTTCGCCTTACGTCGAAATAGGCGAGGCGCTGCAGATAAATTTTTTCACTTAAAGGGAAAATTGCATGGATAGGCCTTTTCATCACAATTTTTTTTTGTGCGCATGCGTCAGGATCGGCCATTTTTTTCGTACTGTTTTTTGTAAACAAGCATGTTAAAGGGCCTGTAAACACATAATTAAAATAAAAAAATACTAAAGAAAGTATAGTTATTAAAGAAAAGAAATACGAAAATAAAGAAAAAAGTGCCTTAATTAGCAAATAGGTTTTTTAAATCGATTATTATAATGATATATCAGTACGAAAAGGAACGAAGAAGCGGTGTTGTTATGGAGTATGTAAGAGTGATACACGCTATAAATCATTTAAATACAATACAATTTAATCAGTATAACAATTGTATATATGTGGTAGGTCTAATTAGAATAAAATTATAGATATTTTTTTGTATAGTAAAGAAGTAATGATGTCTAACCTCTCAATTAGCTCACTTTTTTCCTTTTTAAAGACGTCCAGACATTTGTTACCTTTAATTTGGGAACAATTATAGGCTTAACTGAATTATAAACCAGTGAAGCACCATCAACGATTTTTCCAGTAAATGATTTAATTGGGGGAGATAATCGCATTCCCAGCATTGTCGATCAAAACAGTAGAAACTTTTGAATTCCACCATTTCAACATGGCGACTGCGCTTGCGCTTGTCACATGATGAAAAGGCCTATTCATCCCTCATAGGCCTTTTCATCACAATTTTTTTTGTGCACATGCGTCAGTATCAGCCATTTTTTTCGTACTGTTTTTTGTAAACAAGCATGTTAAAGGACCTGTAAACACATAATTAAAATTAAAAAATACTAAAGAAAGTATAGTTATTGAAGAAAAGAAATACGAAAATAAAGAAAAAAGTGTCTTAATTAGCAAATAGGTTTTTTTAATCGATTATTATAATGATATCATGCAGTACGAAAAGGAACGAAGAAGCGGTGTTGTTATGGAGTATGTAAGAGTGATACACACTATAAATCATTTAAATACAATACAATTTAATCAATATGACAATTGTATATATGTGGTAGGCCTAATTAGAATAAAATTATAGATACTTTTTGTATAGTAAAGAAATAATGATGCCTAACCTCTCAATCAGCTCACTTCTTTTTCCTGTTTAAAGACGTCCATGACATTTAAGCTACCTTTTTAATTACGTATAATTATGGGCTTCAACTGAATTATAAATCAGTGAAGCACCATCAACGATTTTTTCCAGTAAATGATTTAATTGTGGAGATAATACTGCATTCCCAGCCATTGTCGATCAAAACAGTACGAAACTTTTGAATTGCCGCCATTTCAACATGGCGACTGCGCTTGCGCTTGTCAGATGATGAAAAGGCCTATTCATTCATTATTTTTTGCTTTTTTTCAAAAATTACTGACTTCACTATATTTCAGCACTCTTTTGCGTGGAAACTATACGACGTACGAAAAAATGTTAAGAGACATAAGTTATAGGAAATTTTCTCATATTTATTTTACTAAATAATTATTTTTTGCGTAAATAGCTTGCTTTGCAGCTTATAAGCTGAAAACCACCAACAAACACGATTTTTAGTGGTTTTTTGATGATTTCTCATATTTGCCTAGCAAATTTTTGTTGGACAACAACAGAGTCGTGTCCAGCACCCCATAAAACATAGAATAAACCAATAGAAACAATTACACCAAAACTTTCCAATTCGACCCCTTTTTGTGCACCGTTTTACTAGCCTAAAACAAAACTAAAAAAGCCCTAAACACGTGGTCTATTATACTCAAATAAATTTAAAATGGCTTATAATCAAAAGTCAATCTGGCAGTTTCCGTGACCAATTTCTTTTAATTATTATATAGGAAATTTTCTCATATTTATTTTACTAAATAATTATTTTTTGCGTAAATAGCTTGCTTTGCAGCTTATAAGCTGAAAACCACCAACAAACACGATTTTTAGTGGTTTTTTGATGATTTCTCATATTTGCCTAGCAAATTTTTGTTGGACAACAACAGAGTCGTGTCCAGCACCCCATAAAACATAGAATAAACCAATAGAAACAATTACACCAAAACTTTCCAATTCGACCCCTTTTTGTGCACCGTTTTACTAGCCTAAAACAAAACTAAAAAAGCCCTAAACACGTGGTCTATTATACTCAAATAAATTTAAAATGGCTTATAATCAAAAGTCAATCTGGCAGTTTCCGTGACCAATTTCTTTAATTATTATATTGTTTTAACTGAATGCAAATACTTTAGACTTCAACCATTAGATTTAGATATAAATGGAGATTGTAATTATAGTTTGGCGTTAATATCAAACGTATGCCTAGGTAACGATTTCTAAAACTAATAAACGTAGGTATGAAGGTAAGCTATTCCATCCACCCCGTTGTACACAACACCGTATTAGGATTAATAATGGAATATTAAGTATATACCCAAAGAATATATATATATTATTTTAAACGGTTTATATTATTTTAATTTTTTTTCAGATAAGTTAAGAAAAATGTATGTTTATGATATATTGTTTAAATTATCCTAAATAAATTAAAGGAGTTCTTAAAACTTCGCATTAAGGTAATAATTTTACTTTAATAGTTTTAACAAAGCGTATTGATTTTTTTATTATGTTTACCGAGTTTTTAATTTCTTAAAAATAATTTAAAATTAATATTGTTAAAAATATATTAATAAATCAAGACTCACCTCTTTAATTCAATTCGCTTTTGTTTTCGCTAAAATTTGATAAACATGTATTTAATCTGGGTAAGAAATCGGCATTTTTTTTTTTGAGAACAGAGGGGTTCAGCAGAACTTAGATGCTAGTGGGCAACGACAATTCTGGCTTTTGTTTGAGGCTTATTTAAAATGGTATCGTGTTTTGGGGTTTTTCTAGTAAGCAGTTGATGGACTAATTTTTGTCATTAAAAAAAAACCTTGGTTTATCTGTTATAACCCCAAAAAGTTTGAAAATATTTTTAAAAAAAAAAAAACGCCTTTTAAATTTAAACCATAACAGTACTTTACTTATAGTACTTTTTTTTTTTTCTATGTTTCGTAAAAAAAAAAAAAAATGAAAAAACATTTAATTCTATCTTAAAAAAAAACCAACAATCCTACATGAGAGCAATTAAACAGTATTTTCTGATGGATAAAAAAAAACCATTAAAAATATTAACGTTTTTTTTTTTTTAAATACGCTTCTTTTTATACCCTTTTTTGACCTGGTCTTTTTTTTTCAAGGGGAAAAGCCTTGTTTTCTTTAACACATTTTGTTTATTTTATTAAACTTTATAAATTTAAATTAATAACCATTTAGCACATACTGAAGTTTTCGATAAGCAAAAAAAAGTCAATCGGGAATAAAAAAAATTTTAAGGGGATTTTCTTTTCTTCCAAAATTGTCCACCAAAAAAAAGGACAATTTGCCAAATTTTTTTTAAACAGGAAAATTGACCACATATGCTGATCATTTATTTGTAGATTTTATGGGATATGGGTCAATTAGATATAAATAGACCTAAAAGTGTAAAAAAAACCGAACATTTGTACTCAGTTCCATCTAAACCAAACGAAATTTAATGAAAAAAAATCCGGCAAAAATTATCGGCATAAGTGTAGGTGAATAAGGGGCCCGACCTTGCTTTTGTTAAAAACATTATAGTTTTGGAAAATGTACTAGTATCCCATTCACCGAAAATTAAAGTTTTCGAAAGGTTATTCATAAAAATTTATGGCTAAATAAAATTTTTAAAATTTTATTTTTAAATGATTAATTAAAAGGGCATACCATTACGTATGTAAAACAGAAAACCAATTTGAAAGTATTATAAACTTTTAGGAATTGTTGAACAATCATATGTTTATGATGCCTATTATGCCAAATTTTCTGTTTTTCCCGTAAAAAAAAAAAATAAAAAATTATAATTTCGAGGGGGAAAAAATAAGACCGGTACTTATAACCTGAAAATCCTTGATTTTGTATTTTATTACATCAGTGATATTACTGATACCCCCCCATATGGATCAGTTGCTCAGTATGCCCTTTCGTTTCCACTAAATAATTTTGTATACAGATTAGACGGTGTTCAATAAAATAAAAAAAATTAAAACAATAGATTTTTTTTTATAAAAAAATTTACATTGATTTTTAATCAAATTATACCTCAGTATTATGTTCCTTTATCAAAAATATAGTGCATATACAGTATGTCCGAATGAGGTTAACAAAAAGAAAATGGACCAAAAATCGAAAGATACAAAAAAAAATCATCCTTTTTAAAAATTTTGCTTGTCGAAAAAAAATAACTACGATGAAAAATATTTTGATTTTTTTTTGCATTTTAACACGCCCTGTATGATAAGTCTATTTTCTTATCGTAGTTCATATTTTTTTTAAAGCAAAATATTTCATTAAGAATCACTTTTTGCCGAAACTTTCAATTTTTTTGGGCCCCTTTGTCTTCTTGTTAACTGCATCTGCATACATTAAATGCTATTTCAATTATCTTGTAAATTTTATTTTTATTTTAACGTTTGTAAAAATTTAAATTTTTTTTTAAATATATCCCAACCCCGGATGATTTTCTAGGATGTTCTTTATTTATAAAAAAACCAAAAAAATAAACTTTGTTAAGATATAAGAAAATATTAGTTAAATCTGTCTATAAAATGCTATAAATGGGCCCATCAATTTCTGAAGCAAGGGTGGCGCTGTATTTTCTGAGAATCTATCCCGTGTAAACTGTGACACGGGTTTTTCCCCACTTCGTTTTTGTGAAGAAGAAGAAGACAAAAAAATATGATATACCTAGAAGTAGTGACAATGAAATGTCTGAGTAATAATTATTAAGTTTAAAAACATTTCTTGTAAAAAAATAAATTTATTGATGTTTAAAAAATTGGTTGTTTTTGGGGTCCGAAATTGGTAGGGAAAAAATTGGGTATTGGAAGCTATAGGGGGATAGAAAATTGGTTAAACTGTGTAACTTTTTTTAAATTTTTTTTTTTTTATTCTTTAAAATATTATTGCACAACTTTTGCAAAAATGCATGGGTAATTAGTTTTTAATTTTGACGTTTCGGTTTTTTGATA
>JAHBCN010024547.1:0-11893 GCA_019359885.1 Listronotus oregonensis | reverse complement strand
CAAGATTTGGACGTTAAATTAGGTTATTAGTGTATAAAAATTTCTACCATTAAATTTAATATTTTAAATGTGTAAAGGCGTTTTTCTTTTGTTTTTTTGTTATCCAACCCATACTCCAAATTTTCTTATCTGATGAAAAACAAAGAGTTCTTTTTAACTTCGTAAAAAAATGGGTGTTACTATTGAAAAAAATCCATCGATGACGTCAATCCTCCCACAGAAATCACCATGTATATATAACTTTTGTGTAAAAAAATGCACAAAAAGAAATTAAACTTAACGGGTTCCTGTGTTTTTCCAAAAGGTATTCCCTAAATATTAAACTAATTTTTCTACTACTTTACTAATGCACTAGGATCATGCATCAACTTGAAAAATATAATTTTCTAAAAAATTACAAATATAATTATTTGCCTAACAAGTGCGACGAACGACGCGGAGCGGAGTTCGGGAAAGCACCCAAGTAACAATTTGTAGTCGTCTAAGTTGTGATTACTGATATTTGCACTTCCCGCAACGTTGTTTTTAGTGCAAAATATAGTCACATCTGCAAAGACCTCAATGTTCGACACAACTTCGACGCGACAAACTGGTGTGGCAACTATGGTTAAGTTCGGTAGTTTTTACATCGTTTTTTTTTTAACTACAGATGATTAGAGTGAAAATTTGTGCCTAAAGGTGACGAGCGACCAACGTGTAGTTTTTTCGCTTTAAAAACTAAAGTAAGAACAACGTTTTCAAGTCGTCCGCGTTGGAACGTTTACATATTTTTTTCAGACATCAGAAATCCACCAAAGAACAAAAAGAGAAAAACGAAAAGAACCTAACCTATGTTTTTGTCAAAAATATATAATTCTCTAAAAATATAAATATCTCTTATTTTCTTATTTTATTTTAAATTTCGTTTGAATAGCCCTGCGCTGCTACGGCTATTCAAACCATCATCCGTATCCTCGTCTTCATATGGTTTTTTTCATCTCCGATGGTTGACATATAAAATTTAGTATACTATAGTTTGTCCAAGCTAACATTTTTGTGTTGGCTTACATGTTCAAAAACAAAAATTACTAGACTCAACGTCAAAATCAGCTGATTGGCGTGTTATTTCGTGTTTTAAAGTAATTAGTGAGATTAGAGATTACTCTGCAGTGTTTTTATTTTTTTTGTGGACTATTTTACATTTTTTATATTTCATAATTTATTTTATTTTAGACTAAGTTTTTATTTTTATTGGTTTTAAGAAAAAAAACCACTAGAATAGATATTTTTTAGTGTATAAATCACAATGATTACTGTATTTCCAGTTTAGAAAAGCTTCGAAGCCCACTTCAGAGCTGTGTGAGGTAAGAAAATATAACCTAATAAATATTTTTTGAAAAATGATGATGTCAGAATAGTGATCTTGCAAAAGGTAAAATAACTCGTTTTAAGAGTATCATAATCTAAAAATACATCCACAGATGTGCCAAGTATTTTAAGATTTAAATATATTTATGAATGTATTTTTAGGATAGCATAGTGGCAGTTGCTGACAATATAAGAAGCAAAATATGAAATTTATAAGTAACTTAGGCTTAATGGAAAAACTAAATGTGCAACGCATGAGAAGGAAATTTTCAAAAGGTTTTATGGAAAATGAAGATTTTGGAGAAAATAAAAATCTTTGGGTGTTTCTTGATGAAACCTTCTCGAACAGCTCTTTCGGCAGATCTTGGCAGGATGACGATGTATATTTCAGTGAAAAGGTAAAACATTCTGATGACTAATTATACGCTAGAAAAAAAATGTACTTTCCTACACTTAAGGAAAAATTGAAGGGCCCATTTTTTTTTAATTACAAGGTAAAGCACTTTTACAATCCTTTAATAAAATTTTGTTTTGCCTTATAAATTATCACAGTTTTACAAAAAAGCTTCCTCTTGCACACCGACAAGCTGTAGAAGACCTGTTTCTCTTTTAAGAATATTTTTACAGCTTCTGCTCCGAAGCATTAGCTGTATTTCCTTCTTTTGTATATCCCAATTAGAGCAAATTAAAAGTCTACTCAGATGCATCCCGTTATTGTCCACTTCACATTTCCCACTTTTTCCGCACCTTCATCTCTAGAGTTTCGAGACAACGAAATCTTATCAGTAATTTACATCTGACTTCATTCTAGACACTCGTAGTATGTGACAGATTCGGTAGAAATACCCTCTAGATCTAGGGTCTCTTTCATACATAGGATATATGATTAAACCTGTAGCTTTTAGACAACATTAAACTACAGAACACACTTGCTGCATTCTTATGAAACATTAAAGTATATTTAATTAAAAAACTAATGAAATACTTATATTTTTCTTAGATACATTATTCTACATGCTGGTTCAGAAAAAGGATTTGTTGATGGTGCCAGTAGAAGTTTTAAATCTAAAACAAAAACAGGAGATTACCATGGCGAGATGAAAGCTGAAAATTTTGAGAAGTGGGTTAGAGATGATCTACTACCTAATTTGAAAAGGCCTTCATTAGTCATTTTAGGTAATGCCAGCTACCATAGTAGGTTGTTAGAAAACTGGCCATATAGTGGCGGGAAGAAAGAAAATATGGTTAAATGGTTAAAAAACCGAAATATTCTTTTGCAAAATCGGCGACAAAATAGAATTTGTGGTGCTTATTCAGCGCCTTCCAAAGTTTCCCAATCTTATGTCGTCGATGCTCTTATTCAGGAGGGTGGTCATCAAGTGCTGCAAATAAGACATTCCTATTTTATGGGACCCACATTATTAGTATATAATAAGGTAAATGGTAATAAAAATCATTTACAAGTTATCTTCTTTTTACTTTTTAGCTTTTCTTTATTAAACTACCTTACTGCTTTTAATTTAAAACTAAATATTAAATGACTATTTCATTTAAAAACATTACATCAATGGCCACAGTAGTTGCCAAAATGCTTGAACTCACAAGCATCCATTTACAGTCGAGCTGCTAAAACGCCAAACTTTGTCTGCTCTCTTATCTTAAAAGTATCCAGACTAGTATACAGACTAGTATCTGCTGCGTGCAGATTGCATACATTTATCTTTCGTCATTACATACGTTTGCTTTTTTCATAAATATCCCTGATGAACACCGCCACTTCTAAAGCCTTAAACACGACCTTTCAACGTTTTTGATAAATTTATTTTATAAAATATAAGCATCTTATTGTGTTAATGATACTCTGAATAAATAAATGATTATTTCTGTTTTGTTTTATTTATTTTATAATTTAATATAGGAAGCATCTAATGAAGTTATATCAGATGAAATAAATCGACTTATATTTAGGCACCTTTAAAAAATTGTAAATTTGCATAAAAAGGGATATCGAACCATTCCTTATAGTGAGATATTTTATCAGGATATTTCAATCCAACTGTAAAGAGTTTGCCTGCAAATATAACAAAACATAACAGGTCTGTTTGATATTCAGAAATAGTGTACACTATTTTACATTTTTTTTACCTACCTATGCGCTCTAATTGAAGGTGTATTTAAGGACTAAGTGTGTACAAAAAGTGTAAAATAGTGTAAACTATTTCTAAATAACAAACACTTAATAAATAACTATTAATCTGCACTAGATAGGCGAAAATGATAATTTTTAATAAAATACTATGGCCAAACATCAAGCTTTCACAATTTATGCAAATTTATGAACAGCAAGAAAAAAATACTGATGAATTTAGTTATTGTAATCTAACAACAATTTTTTTAAGATATTAAAATTTTGAAACTCCCTTCCCTCAGTACGGTCCTGACTAAAATTATTATATCAGCCAATTTAAATCTGAAAAACAAAATTTACTAATATGTAGGGATATTCGCATTGCCAACCTAAAAATGTTAGCTTGGACAAACTATACACTCCTGAAAAGGGAGACAGAGAGAAAAGAGTTCAAAACTTGGTCCTATTTCCGTGCAGGGCTGTAACTATGAGTTAGTGTGAGTTGATTGAGTTGTGACACTGTCTATTTTTTGGTAACAGGGCATCTATATCTAGACGCCATTTACCCAAACCTTATTATTTTAAGGGCAATGACCCAAAGAACAAAATAATAAATAATAATCCATTTTCCAAACATTTATCGCATTTTGGTAGTTTTTATTAATCGAATCGCTTTTATATATTTTTTTCAAAATAATTAATACAATTTTTTTTAATGATTAGATATTGAAGGTGCGCTTGTTATTTGGGCCTAAAAGATCATGTTTTGACAGTAAACTACCATTTGCTTGTGATTGAGATATTTGTAAATTCCCCAATTAAGTTCTTTATATTCTAACAATAATAATATTGCTAAATTATAGCATCAAATTAATAAGATGGCATTTGTTTAAAAGTTAGATTAATGCCGTTTAATTTTTGAAGTAGTCCAGTAAAGTTTTCTGCCTTTGTAAAAAAACTATTCATTTCGTCGGCGTCTACCTGTCTAAAAACTAGTAACTTCAAAAGGTTGTAAAAAGGTTTACAAAATGAATTAATAGTAACTGCGCAACGTTGTGGCAACCAAAAAAATCTCTTTCAAATTGGTATAAACACGGGTTGTCTCAACGGTTGTAACGACGTCACAATGCAACGTTGCGTTGCATTTGGAAACGTTGTGGCGTCGGTTGAAAAATTGCTAGTTGGCCGTTTAGTGCTAAAAAATGAGTTGAGCATGCATAAGGAAAAATATTTTTCCTAGGAGCCCCAGATAACAGCAAACATAAAACATATTATATTCTTGGTCGAAAAAAAAACCTGACATTATTTGGTAAAATCAACAAATACCTAATTGTTACTTGACATATATATTTACCTATTATTGTTATACGAGATAATTTAAAAGTTACTACTAAAACTGGCAACGGTTTCGTATGTTACATAAGATAGTCTACAACAACTTAAATATATATAAACCTTCCTTACTGATACGATTTAAGAGTAGTTTTTATTTTTCTACCACTTTGCTTAGGCTCGCTGTAAAAAGAAGTTTTCCATTTGTTGCACACCTAATGGACCACACTGTATATATCTTTTCAAAAAAAAAATAAAATACGTTATGGCTCCTGTAGTATATTTCTTTTTACTAATTTAAACGTGATTGTATTTTAAGAAAATCTATATTGGTATTATAAAAAATTAACTTTAATGGATAAAAGTAAAAAGCCGTACCTAACCTTATCAATAAATTTACTATTTGTTATTTTTAACAATTTTTAACAATTTTTGATCCAAGTATATGTTAAAAAATATCCAACATTATGTTCCTACAAAACGGATAAATAATGACATTTTTATTATTAACAATTTTCCTAAAACATGGCTTTAATTGTTTGACCACTTTTTATTTGCCTTCAAGTTTTTTTATTTAAAATAACTTCGTGCCCTGTTGCTGTTTAGTTTGTTGCAAATCGAATTTTTTAACATAAATAAATAATTTTAAGTGTTGGTAAAACTGTTAAGTTGGATTTACAGTTTCACATTGCTGTTATACCGCTTCCTCTCTGACGTTACGGTTTTCGTCCTGCCTTGATATAATGTACTTTTAATTTATTTTAATTTTAAGGTTAAGGCAAATACTGGTTTGCGTAATATATAAATATTTCTTAAACAATGAGTGAGTAAAATAATTTCTACTCAAATATTAGCAACAAAAATAGAAACAAACAGGTTCGAAGAAAAGAATGGGTTGAAAAAATATCACAAACAGCTGTTCCACCATGTGATAACATCCTAAGATGTGATTGGCTATTTTACGAGTATCAAACGGAAAAGGTCAAAAGTTGGCCAACTCAATTATTTTGCGAACGGCAAACGAAAACATTAACAAAAAATGTAAATTAATAAATGGAACGCAATTGCTTCATCAGTAAACTGCGAACATCAAACGACGAACGGCAACGCCAATGTCAAACCATAAATCCAGCTTTACACAGTACAAGAAAATCGTTAATTAAAATATTTATGTTGACTCTAATAATATTCTGTTTTCATAATATATTCTTTTATGACAGTACAATATTGTGGCCTTACATAAAAAAAAAACTTTTTCCAATGGGAGGTATAATTTAAGAAAGAATCAACATTTTTACAACAAATTTCTAGAAGATGACTGTGAAGAACAAACCAGATAACATCCTAAGATGTGATTGGCTATTTTACGAGTATCAAACGGAAAAGGTCAAAAGTTGGCCAACTCAATTATTTTGCGAATGGCAAACGAAAACATTAACAAAAAATTTAAACTAAAAATGGAACGCAATTGCTTTATCAGTAAACTGCGAACAGTTACAGAAAATCGTTAATTATAATATTTATAATATTACATAAAAAAAACTTTTTCCAATGAGAGGTATAATTTAAGAAAGAATCAACATTTTTTTACAACAAATTTCTAGAAGATGACTGTGAAGAACAAACCAGAATGAATTTGGTTTTATGATTTTAGGAGCAATGCTTTTGTAATAATTTTAACCAGGTTTTGCTTCCTATAAAAAAATATAATTTTTATTTAGGCAGATAAGCCTAATGTAAATATTTTTTAGCCGACAATTAAAATTCATTAGCAGATTATCAGCCACAATTTTATTTTTACCATACAGTTTTTTTGGTTTATGAAAAATAACAATAAGGCTTTAAAAATTTACCTTAAAGTAACTGTGAAAGTCAAAGCTCTCATTGGTGAATTACTTTTAAAACATAAAAAATAAAATAATTTATACTTATTTTTAAGTAAAGTTTTCTTTTTTTTAACACATTATACAATATACTTTAAAAACAAAATAGAAAATATGCATCATATCTAATACAATGATGTGTTAAATATGATAAAACCGTTAGTCAGTCTTTACTGTTTTTCTTCAACCTTAAACATCCAAAATAAACGTATTTACAGCTAAAAAAATGCCGAACTCCTAAAATTTTGCGACCAGTTTAATTCTTGCCCATCCTGTTAATTTTACTTTTTGTACATAAAATATCCAAAATTATATTTACAGTTTGGCGAAACCAGCTCATTCTTTCTTTTTTTAATATGGCATGTCAGTAATCGTTTCTGGTTTCTACTAGTTATATACTTACATGTATTCTCTTAATTGTTAAAGGAAATATTTTTTTTAAGATTTTGAGATTTTTAAAATATTTAAAAATATAAGTTTCTTGGCGAATGCCGGATTATTCCTCTTAACATAAGGCTGCTGTTTAACAAGTCTGACATATTGCGATCCTTAAAAAAATTATTTCTTTAAACCTTTCGGTTTTCTCTTTAAGCGCAGTTTTTTTATATAATGCCACGAATAATCATATTCATAATTTGGCTGACAGGAATACATTTTACTTCTATATTTATTTTCGTTAACCGATCTTTACGCCTAATTTAGAAAATAAGCGCGTAGTAATGCTTGTATAACTTTTACAGGACCTTAAATTATTACTGGATTGGAGCTTTTAAAAAATATATTTAGTTTAATGTCCAAGACTCAATCATGCTGTCACGAAAAATGTCTGCCAATTATCATCTTTTACCAGCGCAACCAAGTTCTGCCAAACAAAAAATTATTTTATCTTGTGGGCGTAGTTTTTCAGAAGGATATTAACAGACATAAATGCTTTACTATCATAGCCAAAGGATCATCTAAAATGCTTAGAATTTGCTGTTGAACTAAAAGTTCGGTTCTCTCAGTTTCCAATCCGTACACTTTGTATGTATCCTGAAATAGAACGTACTTAAAATCATCGTTTACATCTATTAGCATTTAAAGATGAGCTGATGTCTCTGCTCTCGATGACATCGTGGACAGTGACCCTGCCCAAAACGCAAGCGACCCATGTTTGATTCCTGTCATAATAGGGTTAGTTTAGGGGTAGTCCTTATTTGTATAACGTCCGTGGTGGCTCTACCCACCGCCTTGTGTATAGGTGCCATGAAATGCAATACCTTCATGATTCGGTACTTGGACAGCGTTGACAAAACGGGGGGATAAAATGGGTTAAACATCTAAAAACCAGGCAGTCTCGGTTCGTAGTACTTAGTCTTCATAAAAGTCCTCGGGAGCTCATAAAGATTTTTAAAAAACCCAGTCATCTTGTTATTGATCTTACCCTTACAAGAAATGTCCCTTCTTTTTCTCATCGACGAGTTGTAGGACACCTATTTTTTTAAAGGTATTTTTACAAGTTTTGCTTTAAAACGTCAGCCAATATAATGCCCACCCTTGCAGCTCTTACCCGAAGCGGTTTTGGGGCTTTGTGGTCTGTCCCAATAAAAAAAAAATATTTTATAAAATTTTAAATATAAGAAATATATTTATACTATTGACATATTAACTGACACTAAAATTACCTTTCACACATTAAATAATGGGACCTTATAAATAAAATGTTGGTAAAAAAATAAAACAATATTAATAGTAAAACGTTTTATCATTTCAGGTTTTACATAATTTGTTAAATTAAAATTTGTAAGTGCTTTTCCCCTCTTTGCTGCCAAAGGTGTGGCTTTTCACAACGTTTCTCATAAAACCCCTGAGAGTTTCAAAATATATTGAACCTTCTTTGTCAAGAATTTCCTTTTAGATCCCAAATTATTTGGAGATTGTTTACATAGGCTTTATCCCTGAGATAACTTAAAAGGAAAAAATCTTTCCGCGCTTTATCATTAATGAATAAATTTGCAACAAAGTTTTTGATCATACTTAAAAAAAAATTAAAACAATAAAAGAAAGTAAAAAACAAATGTTGGAATGCTTTAAAAGGTATAGACCGTAGTTATAATAAGCAGTTAAAATGTATTAGAATAAAGTATCTTTTTCTAGATATCTAATTTAATTTATTTAAAGTTAGGGTATAGACAGTTGTACTTGCTTAAAAGATATGGTTATTAAAAAAAAATAAGAAAAAGATAACAATATTATATGAAGGATCGATTTTTAAAGTAAATCATTACCAGGAAACTTGTTTTTTAAAAAAATCACTGTCTTTTGTATCAAATAATGTTATTTTGGTATGATTAACTAGAGGTAGTATAATAGTAAATATCTTTATATTTTAAAAAATAATTTAAAAAAAGGCAACAGGAATCTGAAGGTACAGGTAATGACAATAATCAAATATTTTTAAGAAATAAATCACGTATTTAGGTAAAAAGATTAAGTGTAAACAAGTAACAACCAGATGCCAATTTTAAAATATATTTGGTTTAAATGTAAAACGTTCAGAAACCGTAATCTAACTGTTTACCTTCCATTTGTATTTACCAACCTTTGCAAAAAAAAAATTGCCAATACCTGTGTTTTTATAACCTACAAAATATTTTACGGACGAAAAATAAAGATTTTTTAGAAAATATCCACTTTCCTTAATTTCAAACCTGTCGTATACACGGTATTTTAAAAGTATCTGATTGTTTGAGGTTTTACTTAAATGTCGTTATTTTTCAGCTCTTGCAGTATGATTTTAGTTTCTGTTTAAACAGGCCAAATTAATTTTAAAGAAAACCAGCTTTTAAAATTTTACTTGACACTAAATAAAATGCATTAAAAATATCAATTCAAATCTTAATGAAATGTCTACAACATTTGCATAAATCCTGAATTGAAACAATTGACTTGACTACATCTACCCCTTGAACTCTACAAGTTCGGTATATAAACACAGACAAAACATGTAGCCTGTCGCTAAAAAATTGAGATAAAAAATAATAAAAATAATGAATTAATTATATGGTTTCAGAATATTTCTAAAGTAAACAGTAGCAAAAAGACACTAATTTTTGTAACCAATTGATATCATTCTGGCTTATTTACATAGCTAAAAAAACAGTTAATACCTAAATATATTGTTTTATTTAGCCGAGCACATGAGATCTTTGCACTCAAAAAATTTTAGTCTAATCTTAATTTAATCATAACTCACTCAATTTTTTATGATACATATTTTAAAAAAAGGGGGTTTTTGCAAATGCTTTAAAAAAGTTATTATTACTTTTTCTTGAAAAACTCGTAGATTTTTGGTTAAATTTGCATTTAAAAGTCTGACATTTTGTGTTTGATGAATAACAGCTAACCTTTAACAAACCACAACTTGGTTTTATATTGGTCCCACAAAAATTACAAAAAAAAATATTTGTTTTTTTAAAAGCTACTTTTTTATTTCATTTACAGTTTTTTTGATAAAATGCATACTAATCGAGTTAGGTGCAAAAAACCGATTAAAAACGTTAATTTTATCGACGAAAAACTCCGACTTTTGATCGCGATTAACTCAAAAAGTATGCATTTTACAAAAAAAATGCATAGAACATTTTTTGCTTAGAAATCATTTTTTCATTGATTACTATGGTTTGGCAACCACCCCAAAGGTAAAGGCGCCCTTCGGCATTATATAGATTTTGATCTTGGACTATTTCCTACCTACTGTCAAAATTTCAAGTCATTCTGGGCATTTTAAAAATATTGTTAGGTAAAATGGTTCGTTTCCTGGACTATATTTATAGACCGTCAGCCCATCGACCAATCGTACCCATTATGCGGTGACTGCGACTTATTGACTAGAAAATTAACCTAAAAAGTGCAAGAAATAGCCATCTTGAAACAATTATATTCGGTATGCCATCTAACCGATTACAGGATGTCCCAAAATTAGTGGGCAATATTTCTGGGACTTATTGTGTTTTCCAAAATATGAAAAAAGTTGTCGATCTTAGTATGTTTATTGGTAGTTGGCCATGAATTGGCTGTTTTTTGTTTTGACACGACGTGGCCCTAGACGTTTCATTTATTGCAACTAGTTGCTGCAAATCAAACTTTAGAAATACATGATAATTTTTTTAGAATCGGAAGCCAACTCTAATCCAGTTGGAGTCAATGTTTATTTTTTGGGCCATATGTGCAATATGGTTTTGTGCAACTGAGAAAATCTGCTTTAGAAAATTACACTAGCAAAAAATGAAATGAGACGAAGCTATTTTTAAGTTCTTTGGGCATTATAAAGAGTGATTTGTGCATGTATCTAAAATACACTTATTTATTTATTTATTTATTTATTTAAAGGGGGATAAAAAGGCAAAAAGAGAGCCCAAGTGCCTACAATATACTATTACATTTTTCCCCAAAAGAATGCGACAAAAACAATTCAGGCAAAAAACCCCAAAAAGAAATTTTTTCTCCCTTTTAAATTTTCAAAAAAGGAAATTAAAACAATTAAAAAATTAAAAAATTTTAAAAAAAAAAAAAATTTTAAAATAATAGGCCCAATGCAAAAAAAAATAATTGAAAAAAAAAAAAAAAACCAAATTTAAAAATTTAATTTCACTTCCATAAAAAAGTTTTTAATTTAATTTTGACTTGATTTTTTTCATAAAAAAAACAAAAATTATGTCCTTGTTCCATTGTTATCAACCTTACTAAAGGAGAGTTTTTTGAACAACTAGTATTTTAAAAGGGGGGTTAAAAATTCATTCAGCCGTAGAGTTTAGAGGGAACACTGAAGTACAATTTATTATATAACACAGTGTTTCATGCCTGTGCTTTGAGATAATAATTATAATTTAAATTATCTGTTTTATTAGAAAAATTTGGGGGGAAAAAAACAAAAAGTTTTAAGGATAATTGTAAACCTAAACGTGTTTTTGTAGATATCCTAAGGAAAGAAAACCTGTTCTTAAAGTTGACAATTCAATAAAGAATTGGTTATTTTTAGACGATAAATAGCCCAATCATCCCCAAAAACCCGTTTTTAATTAAAAATAACCATTGTTACAATATTTTACCCCCAAAAGTCCATTGCTTGTTTTTTAAAAAGCAGATATAGTTAACAATTAACCTAATCAATGAATGGCAATAAAAAGTAAATTAATAAAAAAAAGTATTTTCAGGTAATTTT
>JAHBCN010024546.1:0-11792 GCA_019359885.1 Listronotus oregonensis | reverse complement strand
ATCTAAAGAAATATAAACGATGTTTATTTATTTATTTATTAATTAACAGGCCGTTTTTTTAAATTTTTCTGTACTTTTTAAAAAAACTGAAATAGCCATCTTATATAATTTTTCCACCACCCAAAAAAACGTCTATTTTCTGACAGATTGAAAGATCTTGTTCAGTTCACCCTTTGACGGTAATGTTAGAAACTAAAAATAAAGTGTTAAAATTGTTTATATATTTTAAATTGTAAAAATTAACGTTCAAAAATGAAATATTCATTAAAGACCGGCAGGCATTAAAAAAATTATTTTAAAAAAGTGGAGAGAAAGTCGAGAAACACAAAAAAAAATTTTTTGGGGTTTTTCGGAGACTCTGGTGGATACAGTTTCAGAATTAGGCTCTAGTTAAAGAAAAAAAAATTAAAAGAAAGCCACAGAAATACGAAAAGATAAAAATAAAAAAACCCGAGCGCAATTTTTTATACAACCGAAAAGTTCATCCCGCAGGCGGTACGAGAAGAAATAAAATATACCGGGGGTTCCAAAGAGTTAGGATAAAATAGTTCAACTAATTATAAAATATTAACGAGTTTAAAGGGCCGGAGGATGGGGTTTGCCAATCTATAAAATATTAGGAAAGGGCGCCCGGGTGGTGTGGAGTGGTGGGGTTTGGAAGGGGCCGGGGCATAGGGATGGTGAACATTTGGCGTGGGGGATGGAATGGGAGCAAAGTGGTATGAAAGTGGTTTAACGCGAATCGCAGTGGAAAACAATGTGTGGTGTCACCCCCGATCCGTTAGTTCCAAATGTCCCTCAGAGGATGAAGATGCTCTTTACTTGACAAATTCTAATCAAAATGCAAAAAAACAGGAAAACAAAACCGTTATTGGGTTCATCTTATCTGGCAAAAAATAAAAAATTTGGGAATATTTAATGTTTAAAAAAAGGATTTAAACTTAACCAAAAATTCAAACTTTTCATCGAATGAAGAAAGGCTTTTTGAAGTTACAACAAAACACACCTCTGCTTAAAAAAAAAAAAAGATAAAACTTCGGGAAATTTGTGTTTCTCCGAAGAAATTTTTAATAACTTTTCGGTAAGATTTAACAAAAATAAAGGAAAAATATATTCCCTAAAAACAAATAAAACTTATTTTAAAACACTACAAAAAACTACACAAAAACACTACAAAGCAAAAAAAACAAATCATATTTACTTTAGAAAAAATGTTATTTTTTAAATTTTTTTTTGATATCCATACTGAAAATTTGGCAAAAATGATCTTGTGGGATGCTAAAGTACTGTCGAAAACGAAATTTTTTGAAAGATTTGCGAATCAGCCGTCCACATTGAGGTGCTGTGGGGGAATGGCTAGAAGGCATTGCGCACCAAACGATGAATAATATCCGACGTTGGGGAAAAAAAAACAGAAGATAAATTACAGGCTCGTCCAGTATTTTGTCGACAAGATTTATGTTTCCCCACTTTAAATTTTTTTTCTCCTTGTCCGTCTTTTTTTTAAAATCGGGCAATAGACTTAACAAAAATTGTACATCGGACATCACGGGTTGAAGCAGTTGGTCCCTAAGGTGCTTCCTTTTTTTTTAAAAATACTCGGGGCCGATTTATTAACGCCCTTAAAAGAACATGATTTTAAGTGTTTTTTTGGGTTTATTTTTACCTAGTAGGACAACTGGGACCCTTTTTTTTGCTGGCTTGTTTGAGTTAATAAAACTTTTTTTCCCAAACTATTTTGTTGGGGTAAAACAACATCTGATAATCCGGTTGACTTCTTCAGTAATAGACTGTTCATCATCACTACGTTTTTGTCGCTTGGTTGTTTTTGTTATTTTCAAATTTCTTTACTTTCAATTGCGTGGTTTCAAGCTCTCCCCTTTTTTCCGTAAATATTTCTTCATTAAGTGTAT
This sequence comes from Listronotus oregonensis, assembly GCA_019359885.1. Lineage (NCBI taxonomy): Eukaryota > Metazoa > Arthropoda > Insecta > Coleoptera > Curculionidae > Listronotus > Listronotus oregonensis. The sequence goes on along the minus strand of JAHBCN010024546.1, from coordinate 9,879 downwards.
GGACGTTTCATTATTATTTGGTGCCCAACATTTTTTTTGCCTTGGCGTGACTTTGTAAACGGAAAAACAAAAATATGGCTCCGACAGATAGTATGGGCGTTTTGCGATCCCCCGATCCAGATGGAGTTTTTTTAAATGTTTCGTGAACTCCCACAGTTTTTTCCACCTTTATTTGCAGTTCGATAGTAGCTGTAATATAAACCCCTTATTATGAGTTTGGTTGAAAAAATATTCCCTAAAAGAAAGAACAGATATTTCTTCGAAAGGGGCAAAGGCGATCAATCGTAAAAAAAGCTCAAGGATAAATTATCTTTTTTCTCCCAAAAAAGTCAAAATAAAAATTACTGGGGTAAAAAACTTTTCTAAAGAAATGAAAAAAAAAAATAATTATTGTCTTTCTTTCCAGGTATTTCAAACGGTGCACTAAAGCACTATCATGTTATTTTCTGAGAGGTCAAATTTCCATTAGGGAAATAATTGGGCAACTTTAGAGTAATTTAAAGTTTTACAACCAGCTTACCTTTCCCAACCCTACCAAAGAAACATGGTTAAATCAAAATAGATACTGGGAACTATGAAACCTACCAAATTGTGTGGGGGGTTTGATGGGGAAAACATCAGGGTCAAATATCCACCAAAAAAAAGGTTTCCTAATTCATTAATTACAAAGGGTACTTTTCCCTTGTTTTGATGGCTGTATCAGATGCAGATGGAGGTTTCTTGGTCATTGATGTAGGTAAAAATGGCCAAAACAGTGACGGGAGGGAGAAAAAAATAATTTTGGGAAAAAAATTAATCAAAGGCATTTAGACTTACCAGATCCATCTCCATTGCTGGGCAAGACGCAGATTTTCCGCAGACGAAGCTTTCCCAGTGATGTGCGCGATAATGAAGCCCTACCCCGAAATAGGCTTAACAAATAGAAAAAAGGGTGTTTAATGGTGGATATCAAGAGGTCGCACATCAGTTGAGTGCTGTTTGGGATGATGGCACCGTTCAAATTTTACATATAACCATTTCCTTAATATAAATACAGGACACTATTGTTTTAGCAGATGCGTACTGCACAATTTTATTAAAAAAAAGGAGGGGGTTTTCGCTTCCACGAGGAAAGAAAGGAAACGATGATGACATAGAAGAGAAAATGAACAACAGCAACGTGATCCGAAATCTCAAACCAAAGAAGAGCTACTAATCCAGCAATTGCTACACGGGAGAAACTTTTTTTTCTTTAAATGAAGGTCAAAGGCAAAAAAAATTTTGTGTATGAAGACAAAAGTATTAAATTTTAAATTAGACAAAAAGTGTCGCAAAACAACTAAATATTTTTTTATTTCCTACCAACAATAGCTATAAGAACATAAAGAATCAGAATCTAACTAAAAATGCCCTAGATTAAAAAAAATTTTTTCTAAGAAGCCAAAAATTTTTTTTCTTACCTCCTCTCCAATGTTTTGCAATTTTTGGCCCACCCCCTCTTGTCAGGCTCATATGATAATCCCCCCGGATTATCATACAGACAGGGATATTCCTCTACATAACTTAAAATTTAATGTTAAATTCTTGGTCGTCTCCTTTTTTTTTTTCAACAAAAATAATGCGCCACCAACGACCAACGTCTTTACCATCGGAGGGCGGAGATTGGCAAACGCCATTTGCAAAATACCACGCCACCGCCACTACACTTTGATGCGCGTGTCTTCATTTGTTTACATACGCTTTTGCGATTCCACCTGCCACTGGTCACCACGCCGCTGCCACGCAACTTCAGTCAACTACCCCCTCAGTGGGACCCTTGCCTTATTTGTGGGGCAGGATAGCGCTTCTTTATATGCCATTCGAGAATAGGTAGTGCTTTTTTAAAGGGCGTTACAACGGACGGATTGGCCGTAACGAAACATTTTTATGGGGCCATTTAAAAAATGTTGTTTATCAATGGGTAAAATGAGATACACATGATTTTTTTTGTCTGCATACACCATAAAGGGGATAAATGGGTCAGGTATCAATATCACTTTGGGAAAAATTTTTTCAAAATAAAACCCAGAACATAAATGTTTTTAAATAAAAATTTATTATTTTAGATCAAAAGATAAAGAAAATTTTAAATAATCACATAAAAATAGAATATCATATTAAAAATACCAAGATGCCCCCTAGCAATTTTGTGGATTGGGGGAAAAAAAATTATATAAGATGGCTTTTTCTTCGTAAAAAAAGACATGTAATGTAAAAATTTTCCTGTCATAATTGTTGAAATTTTTTAATTTGCTTTATTTTAGAACGTTTTTTGCTTTCAAAGGTTTTAAAGCAAGTGACGTATTTAAAGTTGGTGGGCCCTTTTTTTGGAAACATGGCAGGAGAAATAAGGGGAATTGCATTTGGATATTTTTTTTACAAACCCAAAAACTAAAAAAACCTGCTGACTTTTTACTACTAAGGAAAAGATGGGTAGGTATACAAGTATACCCAGAATACTTTTAAAAAGGGGTTTGAAATAAATGTATAACAGCAAAAAGGAAAAAAAATTTTTATCAACCAAATGTAGTTGGTGTGAATGGATGAGAAAGCCCAAAACATAGCGGTTTCAATATGGCGGTCTTAAGTATAGGGGACTTTTTTTAGTACTACTAACTTAACTGCGACAAATTTTTACCAAATATGCTATTGGGGGGTTTTCCAATTTTCGTATATGGACGTTTTGGGTCGCTGATTACGAATCCGGGGTTCGATTGGTTGATTTTTAAAAAATTTTGTTTGCCCGCAGTCTTGATACCCTATGTGGAATTTTGTAAATTGATTCGGATCAGCAACCCGAAAAACCTCATATCCAAATTTGGAAAAAAAAGTTATAAGCGACTCTGGGGGGCGATAGAAAAAAGAGTTTAATGAAAGAAAGATTCAAAAAAGTTTCAGCAAAACTAAAATCTATTTTTAAAAAATTAAAAAAACCAATTTTTTTAATGCAGTTTTTGCGAATGCAGTTTTTTTAAAATTAAGTTTTCAAACCCCCCATTTTAAACGGCCATATTGGATTTTGCCACCCAAATCACACCAGGCTTTAAAAGGGATCCTATAGGTTCGATTTCCAAAAAAAGGGAAACCCAAAAGGTTTGGTATTTTGTATATATATATATATATATATATATATATATATATATATATATATATATATATATATAAAAAAAATTTAATAAATTTTTGTTTTAAAAATTTTTAAAATTTGGGAAAAAAATTTTTAAAAAAATTTTTTTTTTCCCCCAAAAAAAATTTAAAAAGGAAAAACCGGGAACACCGTACGTCAGGGTCCTTTGGAAAACCCCGATAAAACCGTACGTACGGTGTTATTCTAACATCTTTCGATTCTATTAAAAAAAGCCCCTAAAAACAAATTAAATTTTTTTAAATGACTCCCTTTTATTTTTTTTTTAAAATTTTTTTGTTTTTACAAAAAAATTTAGATTTTTTTTTCGGGTATATCATTTTCCCATATTCAATTGTTTACGAGATATTCTCATTTAAATACAAATTTAGAATAAAAAAACCGCTCATCTATTAATGTTATTTTAGTTTCTATGGTTTTAGAGGTTTTGGAAAAGGACAAAACAGCCATAGTAATAATTAATTTTTGAATTAGATATCAATGACGAGTGAAAAAGAAAAACCTTAAACAAAAAAAAACTATTAAAACTTTTTTTTTACAAATTAAAAAACTGTCATTTTCACATTTTTATTAATCTCTATAGCATATATGGTTTTATAACTTCCCCAAAAAGCTAAACCATAGAAAAGTAAAACAACATTAAAAAATTAGCGGATTTTTCCCCTTTTAAATTTTTATTTAAATGCGAATATCTTTAAAATTAAATATAAAATATAATATGCTGAATAAACATATCTAAAAATTTTTTTAGAAAACAAAAATGTAACAAAAATATAGGGGGTCATTTAAAAAATGAACTTTTTGGGTTGTACGGACTTTTTTTACACCCTGTATATATAAGTTTTTCGTAAAATATAGAGCAGCAAAAACCAAAATATTTTTTTATAAAACATTTTTTCCCAATTTAAAAATTTAAACAATAAACTGGGGGTCTCACTTCACAGACTTCCCCCATATCCTTAATATTGAAACAAGATTTTTTAAAACTATGTTTTTTTTAAAAAGAATCCTGTATATTCGGCTTTCAAATTATGAGAATAACACCTAAAAAAAATGTATTTTTAAAAAAATTTGTAATCATGGTTACTTACTTGGTCTTTTTCTTAAAAAAAAAATGAACAGAGTATAGTGACAATTTTTTCTGTTTGTTAAATTTTTTCTTTTTTTTAAATTTTTTTAAAAAGAATATGTTTTTTGTTTAGTTTCAATTTCTTGGTGATATTTTAAATTGATAAATAAAGAATAAAAAATTTAAAATTTTTTTATTAAAATTAATTGTAAGAATCAATCTTATACCTACAAAATTTTTAATTGACTTCAGGGCGCAATGCAAAAACAATAACTCGTACAGAGTTTTAAATTAAAATAAAAAAAATAAATAGCATGTTTTTTTTGAAGATAATTTTTATTTTCCCACAAACTAGCCAATATAGGAGGTATTTTTTTGTTTTAATAAAACAATATATTTTTTTTGGGTTTCGAGTATTTATGTTTTGGATAAATTTTCTTGTGGGTCTGTTTTGCATTGTAGTTCCTGGGATCATAGTTCTCCATTCCAGTGAACATGAGGGATTTTGGGCATCCACGTATTTGCTTTGTCTCGACCCGTTTTTGCCTTTGCTTTGGGAATTTTTATACTAGGGGCTTTCTGAAGGAGTTGGCTGTAAGTAATTAAATTAGTCATAAGGATAAAATAGTTTACATAGGCACAGGAAGGAGTTTCAATATTTTTTTAAAATCCGGAAAAAAACCAGTTCTCCCACGCTGATCGGGCTCAATTGGCATGAAACCCAATAACCCTTCTAACCCCCCCAAAGGGGCTTGGGGGTGATTTGCTTTACCGAAGTATTTATTATTGTAATGGAACCTATAGTCACACAGTCACTAGACTTAAGGCTAAATCCCCCAAACATTTAACTACTTCCCCCACCATCAACCCTTCCCACGACCGATCATAGCCGCCATGTGATTTGCTTGACGGGGTAACCTTTGCTTGTGAATTAAGCAAAGGCCATAAATGATCGCTACCAATATTTTTTTCCCAAGAATTAAACATCGATACATATGCGTGGGTGGGTGTGTTTATATCCATTTGGTGACAAATACAGCGTGAGGTGAGGGTTCAATTGGGGGGTCAAATGGTAAGTAGTGATCGTTTGCTAACTGTGGGATGGAATTCATGATCAAAGGTTTTTACAACCAGTAAGTAGGGCTTTTTTGGTGGTGGAAATTAAAGGGGAGGAGGTCGGAGAATGTAGTAGGTGGAATGTATAGGTAATATCTGGTTTAAGTCTAGAACTGTGCGAATAAATGTAGGTTCGACTAAAATAAAATATTTCGGTAAGCCAATTCCTATATGCATGTTCCTAAACCTTGGGGTGATTTGGGGGTTGGTCTGGTTTCTTTTTATTGAGAAAAAAAAATGGCTTAAACCCTTTTTCTATTTTGGGCGGGTCCTTTAGAAAAGGTTATGAACGAAAATCATATTTATTTTACCCTTTTATGAAAAAAGACTTTTTTCATGTCTATGTTTTCCCAAGTACTTCTGCTTTTTTAAACCCTGCAAGATTGGGGTTTTAAATTTTTAATTTTAAGAGATAGGAAGTTACTTAAAATATCGCAAAAATGCATTTTTTCAGGTAAATAAGTTACTAGTATTTTAAAACTAAATAAGGGAGAAGGTATATCGAGTATTAACTTTTATTATATTTTAATATTTGACTTATTATTAGAACGTTTTTTTTATTTCAAAATACTATATTATCACAAAAATATTAGAATATTTTTATAAAAAGCTATAAAATATTTATTCTCCAGTTCCTCTCATTTCTTTCTATCCTGTTTCTCCCAAAAATGGCTGAGCTTCATAAATTTTTTTAAAAAAGTAATAAATACTTTTATTGTTTTTATATTAAAAAACATTTATTAACAAGTTTTTATGCAGGGCACACATATTGACGAAATCCTCAGAAAAACTGCCAGTCCTGGCCTTAAGGGGGGGGGTCCCGTTTAAAATTTTTTTTGCATTTTTTTAAATTTGTTTTTTTAAATGGAGAACCTTTGAAGAATATTGTGAAAAATTTAAAAGATCGGAGCAAAACTAACGAAGATAGAGCGGTGGGTACGCCGATAAACTTTTATGTAGTTTTACGTCCCAAAATTTTTTTAGTGTTCAAAACTTTAAAGCGTTTTACCCCCAGAAGTAAAAAAAAAAAGTTTTGCAGATATCTAAAATTTTTAAATGAAAGGGGGGTCTTTCAAGACAAATATATAAAAATATACAGCCAGATATGCATTTTTTTTTATAAAAATTAAAGCCTAAAATCAGTATTTCAGTTGTCTAATGTTTTAATAAAATTTTAAAAAAATAAACGGTAAATTGGAGAGTTTAAAGCACCTTTTTTTTTTTTTTTATAAATCTAAATCGATAAGCAATTAAGCTTGATGCGGGACTTTTAGCAATACTAAATAAATGTTTATAACTATGGCAATAATTATTTTAAAAGTAAAAATTTGGGGAAAAAAGATATTTTCTAAAAAAAAACCTACGATCAATAGGGGCTAAGATGATTTTTTTTTAAATTTTTAATTCATATCTCCTTTGTTTATAAACATTAAGACTCAAAATTTTTTCAGATTTTAAACAAGGATCTTTAAATTTTTTGATCCAATTTATAATTTTACTAATAGTGAAAAGCTTTTTTTAAAAAATAGCCACCTAAAGTGAAGGACTGGGAAGTTTTTCTGGGGAAAGGGGGTGGAGAAAAATAGCTTTATTATTTTTTTTTGAAATCGAATTTTTGGGCTTTAAAATTTAAAATTTTTTATATTAAATAATAATAAATTACCAATAAATATTTTAATTTTTTTTTTACTTTAAAAAATAAGTATATTTTTAAAAAATTTTTAACAATTTATATTGTTGTTGGACACTTTTAAAAAAAACTTTTCAATAAATTGTAAAAATAATATAAATGATAAAAAAAATTGAATCAATATTTTTTTAAAAATTTTAAAAAGGAATTTATTAAAAGTGTACCAATTAATTTTATTATAAATTGTTTAAATGTTTTATTTTAAAAAATAATTATTTTATTAAATTAAAAGTAAAATTAAATAATTTATTGTTAATTTATTAAAATTTTATAGTATTTTAAATTTGAAGGATACAACGTATTAAGTTTTCCGGAATTTCCCGATTTTCCAGGTCGATGAAAATATGCCACATATATATGTCATTATTTCGAGGAGTTACTCAAAATAAAAAAAAGAGAGTTCTACGATGCTTAGAAGCCGAAATAATGCAAAATCTTTCAGCGCGCCGATTTGATTTTAAAAAATAAATAGAGCTGGAGCTGATTCCCCCACCACCTCGCCTAGAAATATTTGTGCGACTACCTTCACTGTAGGTGGGTATTTCTTAAAGACCTTTTTACTAGTAGTAAAATTGTAAATTAAATCATAAAATTAAGATTCTTGTTTAAAATCTGAAAAAAATTCAAGTCTTATTTCAAATGTTTATAACTATAAAAGGGCTATTTTTAAAACGGTTTTTTTAACAACAATTTTGAAATAAATAATGTATTTTTTGTATGAATTTTTAAAGTTAAAGCCTTCAAGAACCCATTTAACTTTTGAAAACTGTTATAGAATCATTTTCTGGGCAACGACAGTTGTTTAAATAATTCGTTTAATTTTTCATATACTATTTAACCTATCTGACTGAAATTTTACACACTTATTAATACAAAAGATGTCCTCCTTCTCAGAAATTTTTAGCCACTTACAATAATTATTGCAATAGTTATAGACATTTATTCAATGTTGCTAAAAAGCCCCGTATTGTTTATCGATTTTAATTTATAAAAAGTAAAATTATAGTTTTTTTTTATGCTTTAAAATTTCCAATTTACCGTTTATTTTTAAAATTTAATTGGAAAATTAGACAACCGAAATTCTAAATTTCGGGATTTTCCCATTGTTTATAAAAAAAACAAAGCAAATCTGACTGTATCTTTTTAGGTATGTGTTATTAGAAAGACCCCTCATTTAAAACTTTAAGATATCTGCCAAACATTTTTACACAAAACATACATTTTTGCTCTACAGCCTGGGCTATTTTTCCAACAACTCACGTTTTCAAAGTCGGTGCCCACCATAATTTTAAAACTGCTGGACCAATCCTTTTAAAATTTTGAACACTTTTTCTGTACATAATTTACGAGGTAACTCTGAAAAGTTTTTTTGAAATGTGTTAATACTTTTTATTTTGCAGTAACAAATTAGCCGATTTTTCTTGCAAAAATCAGGTTTTTCAGTTCAGTGCTCCAAAAAAAAAAAAAAAAAAAGAATTGAAATTTAGAAAAACCCTCCCAGCGTTACCTGGAAAAAGAGACACTAACAAAAAACTTTGGTTTTTTGACTTTATATGATCCATCACGTAGTTATGAGGGGCACCGCAATTCTACTTTATTTCGAGACGCTTCCAAAGAATAAAGAATTGCTGCCATTGCCGTATTTTTTAATATTTCTTCATGAAAATTTTACTTAATATGCTTTAAATGTTATACTTTAATGTAGTACTGGTTCTAAAAAATATATTTTAACTGTGTCGTCCAAAAATTCGCAAAAATATCTCTCTTTTTGCACAAATTAACCTTACCCAGAAGAATTTCCAAAAAATAGGCCGCTCGCCCGTCTTAAGCAATTTTTTCCGTGTGTGTGCCTGGCATTAGACGGTTCTTTCTGGGACTAAAAGTGCTTTAAAAAAATACACGTTTAGTGTGATATTTAAAACTATTTTTGACACATCGTGGTAAAAACTTGCAAATATTTTATTTTAAAGTGCAAAGGTTACCTAAAATATTATAAAAAATATTTATTTGAGAAAATTAAACAAAATAAAGTTATTAATTATAAGGGCGCAGTGAGGCAAATAAATTAAACTTTTGCAAAATTTTAAAGACGAACTTGATTATACAATATATCAATTTATAATTTGCAATTATTTATACATTTATATAGGATATTTTCTTAGTAGGTAATGTTTTAAAAATACTTAAAAGTTTAAAATTTTTAAATAAAAAAGGAAATGCTAGAAAGAGTACGCAGCTGTTAAAACTTGGTAACTAAATATATTAAAAAACAAAAAGAAGATGTTTAATGTCTGAACTGACTTAAGTCCATAAAACTTTCTAGACAAAGCTTTAACAGAATGTTTAATGGTTCATCGTCATATAAATAAAACAAAACACCCTAACAAAGATTACTGTTACTGTCTTTTTTAACACAAAGAATGTTTTCTTAAAGTATAAGAAGCATTTAAAATAATAAAGAAAAGCATAAACCACGTGGAACTATAAAATATATATAAAAAAAAATAAAACCAAGATTCAGAAAAAAATGTAAGAAATTTGATATAATATACAGTAATAGTCTAAGATCCGAACTGGAGGCGCCCTTCATACCTCTGCCAACCGGATGAAAACAATTTTTTATTAAATATGGAACGTAAATAATTGGCCAAAAATTATGGCCAATGTTATGATAAACTTATAAAAAATTGAGACATTTTTGATACTCCCTGTGTAATGTCATTTTTTTTGGTTTGTATGACAGTTCTAACATACCACAAAATTTATTTTTCTTTAGTTTTATAAATAAAACGTTTAAAATTTGAAAATTTTAAATCAAAGAAATTATAAATTTTAAAAAAA
>JAHBCN010024545.1:0-11834 GCA_019359885.1 Listronotus oregonensis | reverse complement strand
AAAATAATAATATTTAAAAAACTCGAATTTTTTAAAAACAAAAAAAAATTTTTTGATTAAAAAAAACTCTTTTTAATTTTTTAAAACAAATTATGATTTTTTATCAGCCCTGCCTTGAATTGTACTAGGCTTTTTCAGAAACTCTCTTAATAGTGGAGTAAAATTTGGAAGAAAAGTCGCTTAGTTATCGAGAAAAAAAAAACCGGCGTAGAACGAAACCAGACTTAGTGGGATTCTTTAATAAGGTAATCGTGACACGAAATCACTTTTTGACATTTTTAGTGGTCGAGAGTTTTTTATTTCGAAAAAACCCAAAAAAAATCGGTTTTCAATAAAACACGTATTTTAACTTCTCCACTGCTCTATCTTTAATAATATTCATGCTATCAAGTTAATTTTTTTTTTAAATTAAAGAGCCAATACGTTCAAACAACGTCCCACTTGAAGCTGATATTTTTTTTTAAATTTTTAAAATAGTACGAAACTCAAAATTGTATTTTTAGTAGCGTAATTTTAGGCAATCGAGAAAAAAGTTTATTATTGAAAATTTATACATACATGCTGCGTACAAATTGAGTTAATGTTTAAAAAAAGTTTTTAAAACAAAAATTTTTTGATTCCTTTTTATAGTATTGAGTCAGTAATATTTTTTAACGGCCAAAGTCATATTTTTCGCTTGGGCTTAGCGAGCCGGCCGACTAAAAGATCTTACTGGAAGTGTAGTAAGTTAAGTTGTATCAAAGGTTTAAACGCAGATCTAAGGGCCTTAAGTTTTTAGAAAAGAAAAAAATTTAAAATCAAAAACAGGTGGGTTGATTTTTAAACCCTCAAAAATATCAATCATTGTTATTAATTACCCACCTAAAAAAACCCCACCCCGGGATTCGTTATTTTTTTATTTACATTCAAAACTTCATTATTTTTTAAACATTTTTAAACAAAAATTGCGGATGCTTTGGTCTTTTAATTAAATTTGAAAATATAGTACATACATTAAATATAATCTTGGGCTTCAAAGGTCTTTTTTAAACGGAATATATAATTTTTTTTCCATATAAAGAGATTATACGAAGCTATTCTTTCATGTCTGAATGCTGCTTGAATAAGCAATGGCCGCTTTTTGTAATAATTTGTTATTATTGAAGGTTGTTTTTTATATAAAAACAACCAGAACAACAAACAACAACTTTCAAACTATGATCTAGTTCTGGTTAGTTCCGGTTAGGTTTTCCTTTCTAATTTTTTTTTATTATAAATGCGCCGTTCTGGTCTGTCATGATTAGTGCTGGTTAGTTAAAGCGGCTTTTTATTTTCCCTAATTATATTTGTAACTGGCTTGAAATTCAAATATTTTTGATTTAATGAAAATTATCCTTATGGTAACGGCAAAGTTTTTTATTATAGATAAATTAATAATATTTCCGTTTAGCAACACTGCATCTTGAAGCGATGCATGAATTTATTACATGTAAATCGTAAATAGTTAAAATAAAATGTCAAATAATGCCCAATTTTTAGAATTTTTATTGCGCTTTTCTTGGTATAAACTACATCATCCGCATTTTTTTGCTTTAAATAATAATACTTAAAGAATATTTTACATTGCAAATTTAAAAATCGTCCAATTCCGTGGGTTATTTTTTTTACAGACCCAAAAATGTAATATGTAAGTAGTTATTTAGGCGCTTTATTGAGCATTTTACGTAAATTTAATCCATTTCGCCTTAAAATCTTTAATAATGATATTGGAAACAAATTTACCTCCTTACAACATTTTAGTTCTTCTTTCCAAAGTACATGTTGGAAATTCATTTTTTGACATAAAGCCACACTACGTATTATGGCAGCAGCTCTTAAAAAGTTTAAATTTTGGACATTTCTTTGGGAAGTAAAAGATCTATCTGAACATCACTACCAATACTCGCAGAAAAGGTAGATATTGTCGAACTATTTTCCTATTTTTGTGCGATTTTATGTTTCTTTCAGGGATGATGGCTGTAACATAATTTATGATATTTCTCATCAAACGCAAATAAATCTTTATAGCCACGTAAAGATATCATATAAATGTCGTTTCTATTCCTGGCGCTTTATTATTTTTTGATAGGTAGCTTTTCTACTACCTAAAAAGATTCAGTACTATGTAAAAAAATAAATACCCAAAAGGATTTATTAGATAAAATTGAAATTCGTATTTTGTTTCAGTACAAAATATAAACAATATAAAACCAACATATTGAAGGTACCTAATAATATTTAAATTACTTGTTTAAACAGATTTTTTAATAACTTTTCTTCTTTTTTTTTTTTACTATTGCTGCAAAAAAACAATTTTTCTAATATTAAAACTATTGCATTTAAGTTTAGTGTCACAATAATTTGAAGGACCGGGGGCGCCCTGTCTGATTGCAAATTTGATAATAGTTTTGAGAATCTGTAAGTTTAACGACAGTCTTTATGATATTTTATTTTAATTTCGCCATTTAAAAAAATCATTTTTTTGACAAATTTTTTTTTGCTAGTTGTCCTGCCTTTTTTCAGCACTTAATAGTAATGATAACAACCCTTTATTCTAGGTAAGCGTTTTCCACCTTTTTGGCCCGCGGACCAAAATTTAGTTATTATTGTTTTTTTTTAAAAAGTAAATTTTTTCGCGGATCGAAAATTGTCCGCGGCTATAAAATTTCTCCGCGGACCACTTGTCCATGGTGGTCGCCCACCAGCGGTTGAGAATACTGTTCTAGGGTCTTTGTAAAACAGATTTGTATCCATCATACACAATTTTCTTACAAATAATTCCTTCATTGTTTTAAAATTTTAAATACATACATCACACTCTAAATTTCAAACCACCACTACTAATGTATTACTTAACTACGCACGCTATCCGCATGCGGGGCTATTGGGTCCGATAATACTTTTTCGTTGAAAAAAATCGCTGTTGCCAAACGATACGCTCTAGGAAATTTTTTTTTCAAAAACTTTTGTTTTATTTGGCTATATTTTCTTCGCTGCATGTATGAAAATATTTTGAAAAATAAAAAAGTTTATCGATTGGTGAAAATTTCAATCCAAAAATATTTATTTTTGTTTATATGATTTTTAGAGGAATGAAAGTGCGAATTGTGCCCAAACTGTTTATAAGGTTAAAAGCGCTACAGGTGGGCTTTATTTGACACAAAAAATTTCGGTATCTTTGATAGTTTTAAAGTTATGGCGGTGGAAACAAAAAAAAATAATTTTTTTTGTTAAAAAAATCACTTTTTATTAATTTAAAAAGTTCAGACCACAAAAAAATTCGTAAAATACGATTTCATGTGCCCGGTGACATACTCAAAGAAACCTAACAGGTTTGATCTGGTTCTACGCCAAAAAAAAAACGACACGATAGACTTACGGAATCGCTCCGCCATAAAGGATTTTCTGAGAAATCTTAGGCAAAACACACTGTTTATGCAGTTTTATATTCTAGGAAACCGTTGGATTGTGTCTCTCTGGACTGCCACTCCCAAAACAACCTCCCTCTAGACTACACCACCGAACTTCGGAAATCTCTTCCCAAAACCAGGTGGTCTATCATCATCCTCAGGAGGAAGAAAGAGCAGAGTTTCTGGAGCTAAGAACAAAGAAAGAGAGTGAAATATAGAGAGGTATAAGTGACTTTGCAGTCTATAAGGAAAATATCAATTTAACAGTATTTCTTTTTAATAATAGGTTTAATTTACGGTTTTTATCTTTATCTGTTATATACTTTAAAATAGCACAAAATGTTTCATGTATCGGCCTATGACTGCCTTGTGACCGATTCTCTGGTAGGAACTTTGGGCCTCCAAAATGGCCCAAATTTCAAAAAGGCATACTACTCTACCCGAAAATCAGCACTGGCAACACAGGAGTACGAGCAAAATTTAATGAAACACTAATATGTATGACACTAAATTGAGTCGGTTTAATCGGTATGATATTGTTTTTTTTTCTTATATGAAATCTCATGTCACAACACTTTTTTTTTACCATCTATAGTAGTTATAGGACGAAAAGATGGTAACATCAGAGGACACATGGTTATTGTAAAAACAGACTTTTTTTTGCAAATTTCAAAATGAAAATTTTTCTTACCAGTGTTCCTCTTGAGCATAAAGGGTATAAAAGGTATGATGCATACCATTTTAATGGGCGATAGTGGAGCTTAAAACTAGCCAAAAATGCCAAAAAAAGGGTTTTAAATTTTTTTTTCGAAAGGCAATCCAAAATTTAAAAAATTTTGGCCATTGCCCGGCTTCTCATCGAGTCAAACGTCAATTTTTTGCAAGGTTTTACATATTTACACTTTTTTAAAGAGATTAAGGCGGTTGGTGCATAAAAGCTGCAGAACCTCAGAAAATAATAGAAATTACTTCTTGCAATTTTTTTTATTTTTAATTTGGAGTTGAATTTAAGTAAAAAACATTAAATTATTGTTTGGCCTATTTATTTTTTTTTTTTGACAGTATGCAGCTCCACAGCTTTTATGTACCAGTCTCTCCTGCGTAAAAATTACGTTTTATTTCTTCTACCTTATTTGGGGTTTATATTTGTAATTAAAAATAATTGTACTTACCACAAAATTAAGCTGAATATCCATTTTAAGAACACAAATTATTTATTTATTTATTTACAGTATCCACAGGGATAAATCCCAAATGGAACAAAAAATTAATATAAAAAGGAAATAACAAACAAAACATAAAAAAACTTAAAAATACATACAGAATAAAATAAAAAAAACTTCTACATAACATACAATGTTCCATTAAGTAAAATACTGATTAAGGGTTTAAAAATTTTCTTAAACAGACTCGAAACCTTAGCCATCTCTTAAGAATACAGATCTGTTAAAAATGTCACAAGTGATAAAATAAGTTTAATTTTGACACATGCGGTCAATAAACGTGTTTTGACCATAATTGGTCCTATGTCCTTTCACGAAGAAGAGGGAGGTGTGACGAGTTGCCCTGGGAACCAAGAAATCCACCATACTCAGCAGATCACTACAGTGAATCATCCCATTAACCAGTTTATAAAGAAACAAGAGGAGACTTGTCTACGTCTATTCTCCAGCGTCTGCATACCACACAGAAGCAATCTAGTTTCAAGCAGACGTCTTGATACGGAAAAACGGTGTTTAAATAACAAATTTTAATGAATTTATGTTGTACTCTTTCAATCAAAGATAACAGGCTTTTTCGAATTCACTTTTACCAACCCGTTATACAGTGACATAATGGCCTTCGTGCAGGTGAAGTGTCGGGAATTTCTTGATGAAGCCCAACATTCAAATGCTCTGCATACGATTGTGTCGATATGAAGGTTAAACGATAAGCCTTCGTCAAAAATTACACCCAAGTCATTCACTGTGGAAGAAGTTTTCGGATTAAAATTTTTATAGACATTTTGGGTGGGTGCAAGAGATTTTGTGAAATGGATAGTAAAAATTTCGCAATATTAGGGAAAGAAATTAAGCTTCCCATTTTATAAATCGATTTAAATCGGATTGTAAAGCGTAACTGTCGGAGGTGAAGAATTTCAAATCATCTGCAAATAAAAACCTTTTACTATTTGAAAAACAATTATGTTTCCAAAAAATTTTTTTTTTTGTTTTAAGAATAAAAGTCGCCAATTAAAAAAAAAACGACTACATTTAAGTTTAAATAAATTGCTAAAAAAAATCGTCCTCTTGTTTTACACTAACTCCACTTAAAAAAAACCCCGTTTCCGCGTACTTTTAACACTCTTCTCTGATCTAGCCGTTGGGAAAACCGCGGAAAAAATTTCTTTGATTAGCATTTTGGTTTGCCTCGCCATAAATTAATACAATTTCGACATATTCCCGATTTAAACATTTTGAACTCCCCCCCAAAAAAAGGCAAAAACAAAGGGAAAATTGACGGAGCCCCCTTTTCGGGGAGCGCTGTTGCCAATTTTTTTTTTTTAATTTTTAACGGGGGAACTTTTTTGGGTTTTAAAACTAATCCAATTTTTTTTGTTAGCAAATAAAACTGATAAGCGATTAAGACGAAGGTTTGTAATTTTGATATCGTTTAGACAAAAATCTGTAAGTTTTGACACATATGTCAAAATTAATTTTATTGACTTTTTCCCCTTTTACCTATTAAATTCGTGAACATCATATTTTCTACACCTTTATTTAAATTTTGGGAAGGAAAAATTTAAAGGGTGGGGGGAAAGTCGGGGGCCAGACTTCCTAATTTTTGTTATTTTTATAAAGTTAACTACCATATGCCCCAAATTTAAAATTCACTTTTTTTTTTTTTCACAAAATTGTTGGTTATTCAACGATATCCCCAGAATATTTAAAATTATTGTGTTGGATTTTATATCATCTGATATAATATGGAAAGAATACTTTACAGCCCTCTATTTAAATAGTTGATTTTTTTTGGGATTTTTTGTATTTTTACCAAAAATCTTTGTAAATAAATAAAACACGATTTTTTAAAATAAATTTTAAACTAAATTGTTAAATAAAAAATTTTTCCTAAATTAAAACCCTTTTTTTTATAATCCACAGAAACACACAAATATTGTGGTAATCATCTAAAAGATTGCCTTATTTTCCCCCTTTTTTTCCCCATGAATATTTTATTTTCTATTATTCATAATTGATATAGGTATTATTATTTATTCGGTTCCCCAACGTTACGTCTCATGGGGAAAACCTAATTTAAATATAAAATACTTACCTAAAGTAAAAAATGCCGGGTATGTTACCCTTGGATTTGCAAGACAAAACCATACAACCTCCAGTCATTTTGTTACGATATTAAGTAACAAACAATAAACACAAAATTATAGTCACAATTAAATAAACACTAATCATTTTAAAAAAAATATGTTTTTCAACCCAAAAAAAACCCCCGCAACCACAAAATATAATCACACAAGGCAAAACAACCGCAATACGGCAAAAGGGGCAAAAACCCAAAAAACGAAAACGGCGATTGATGAGACGACGACGCCAACGGTTGGTGGATGGAAAAACGCGGAATCAAACGCGCCGCGTGCACCGATGCTTAAAAAAAGGGTTTCCCCGGCTCTCATAAAAGTATAAATGTGTTGCCTAACTGCACATTGATTTATCAGTCTGAAATTGGGCAACACATTAAATTATTTCATAGAATTTTGTTATTGCGCAGAATCGGAAGGGCCCCCAAGTCTGACAGTTATTTTTATACTGGGCGGGGCTTTTTTTTTATCAATGGGCCTTTGCATTGGGCTTCCATACACGTTTAAAATTCCTTTTATGTGGGTCTTATCTCTTTTTTTGGGGAAAAAAAAATTTTGGAAAATAGAGCTGTCCCCGCCCTTTTCATTTTAGTCTTAATTTTTTTTCTTTGTGCCTTTGCCAAATCTAAAAAAAAGTATTTAAGTGCACTTTTAGAAATATATAGTCAAATATAAAATGTTTACTGATAAAGTGTATTTATGTAAGTTTATTTTTTTACATAGCCTTCCATTTTTTCTATAATTTTACGTAGTATATTTTCCATATTTGAATATTTTTAGACATATCCATGTGAAAAAGTATATGAATCTCGTATATTACTGCTTTTCGCACTGCGTATATTTTCCGTCCATTTTATACTTAGACACTTTTTATAATAAATTTTGTATTTAAAAAAAATATATATCGTGTTTTATTTACAATATTTCATTATCTTTCGATATGCTTTGGTAGAAAGTTTTAAGATAAACAAAAATATTTTTTTTTTCAGCATTTTATCAAATTGCTAATAAAAGTTATTGTTTCGCTTTAAAAAGTGGGTGTTTAATATGTGACACATTGTAAACTGCAAGGGATGAAATTATTCTGGCTAATTCTTTCAAGCAGAAGCCGGGGAAATACCAATGTTTTTGAAAAGGCTAAATAAAGGATAAAAAAAAGCTAAATAATTTTTTGTTGTATAAAATTTAAGTTGTCATAAATTCGCAACTGAATAGTTGAAAATATTGAACGTTACAAAAGCTAATGTTCAAGGCTATTGTATTCCTGAATTTCCCCCTTTAAAAAACTTGAAAACCCATGGTCGCCAAATGTTAAGCTATTTTTAAAACCAACCCCAAAACCCTTAATGAGCTGAGTTTTAACCATCAACGTCAAATTAAGTATCTTTCTGAAAAATCATAAATTTGGCTGTGGAGAAACCCTTTTTAAAAAAATTTATTCCATACTTAAACCCCCCGAGATTCGACATTTTATATGTTAAAGGCCATATTTAAAAAAAGATTTCCTAGTTAAAATATTCGCCAAGATGAATAATAGTTTAGAATAAAAAATACCAAATATTGTTAATTTAGAATTTTTTTCCGGCATTTTCCAAAAAGGGGATATAGATCAAAGAATTGTAGATTTATAGTTTCTCAATGTGTGTATGTAGCGTTAGAAATGCCACTATATTGTATAATTATATTGTAACCCCTTTTTTCCCCGCAAATTAAATTATGATTAATAATTTTGAGTTTTTTTTTTGGGAACAACCCCCTTTTTTTCTTGGTGAATCCCAGATCGTTGCTCTTAACATATCCTTTTTAAAAAGGTCTGGCATGATGGGCTTCTTAACAAACTTCCTTCTTACGGTCTTCCACCTAATTTTGCTCTTGGCTTTCCAGTTTCCTTTCTAATCGACGTTTTCAGTTAGTGAAGGGGGTCTTCCCCTCCAGCTTCTACCAAATTAATGCTTTTTGGGGGGGCTCAGTGCTGGCATCCACGCTGTTTCTTCTACACATTAACGATTCTCTTCCCCAATCAATCCCATTCATATTTTCCGATAGAAACCCTCCACTCTAGTATTCAATTTCTTAAAAAAATGTAATTCTGTTTTTGGGGAAAAAAGCGCAGGTTAATGCAGATATCTCTTTCACAAGACCTCAAACTTATCTTGGATTGGGGCGCCAAAAATCGTGTTCAGTTTAATGCCTCAAAAAAAGTCATGTTCGTTTTCCAAAAAAAATTGCGTGCTCACCCCCTTACATATGAGGGGCCCCAAGTTCTCCCCGAACAAAGAGACGTTTAATCTAGTCGGCGTTGCTTTTAGTATAACCTTAACTGGCAAAAAACATTTAAAACCATAGCTTCGGCAGCTTCAAAAAAGATTGGATTCCTCTTTCGAGCCAGAAAATATTTCTCTTCTTCCAATCTGTACACTCTGTATGTATCCCAAATCAGACCCTTTTGGAATATTGTTCTCATGTCTGGGGAATGGCGTGTTTGTACATATTTATTTTAAATATTCTAAATTAAACCGTTCATTTTCAAAAATTTTTTTTTTATTAAATAAGTCAGTGACCCTGGAATATGACTATTTATATCTTTAAACATACGCCCGGGGGTGGGTGATAAGGGGGAATTTTTATCAATGACTACCGTTTGAGTATTTTCCGAATGATTGCCCGCAGTTCCCCAAAATTTTAAAACCCTTTTCCTTCCATTAGATTTTTTTTTCACTTCAAGATTAATGACAAAAAAATTTAACTCCGCTATGCCAGCCCAAAACCCGGGGGGGCCTCATCATACAAGAGATGAGGAAGGGAAAGGGGGAGGAGTAACAACCTTGTTAAAAACCGGATTCATCTGGCCCGGATGATAACACCCTGTAAGGGTTCCTATCTGGGATTACAGACGAAGCTGCCCGCAGTTATCGGCATTGGATCCCAAAAAGGCGGGGGGAAGCAACCTCGATCAAAAATTTCCCCTGGCCCCCCCTGGTGGGGGGTTGAGGCAGTTTTTAATCCCTGCTACTTGGAAAAAAAAAATGAACTGTTAAAAAAAACCCAGTCAACAGCCCAATGGACGGAATCCGGAAGATTATGGGGGTTCGGCACAGACTTTGGTGTCGGAAGACGTTGGGGGGAAAATATATATATATATATATATATATATATATATATATATATATATATATATATATATATATATATATATATATATATATATATATATATATATATATATATATATATATATATATATATATATATATATATATATATATATATATATATATATAGTTAATTTGTTTATTTTCTTTGCCTTTTTCCTTATATATTGTTTATGTTTTCCAAAATTTTTTTGGTTTTTTTTGGGGATAAGGTCAGGCAATATATAAAAACAGTTGCTTACTAAGCAATTTTCATAAATTTTTTTTCAATTACGACGTTTCGGCCGGGGAAGGGCCCTTTATCAATATATTTTTTTTTTTATAATAACAAATCAATCTCAATAAAAAAAAAATTTTTTGATTGAAATTTTCCTTTTAAAAATATTAAAAAATGTTCCTTAAAAAAAAGGGGTTTTTAAAAAAACATATTTTTTTTTTTAAGGGAAAATTTTGAATTAAAAAATACAAAAAACCTTTCTTTAACCCAAAAAAAATACAAAAAAAACGGTCTTCGTTGCAACTAAACTATTTTTTTTTTTTAATTATCATTTTTTTTTGGTAGTTAATAGAACTACTAGCACCATCTTACCATTTTCCCCAAAAAAAATAAATATGCGTTTAAAAATAAAAAAATGTAAAAAACTGTAAAATATTTTTAAAAAAAAGTAGTGAGGTAGAGTTCTTTGCATTTAGATAATAATATAGAAATTTGTTTTTTTTTTATGTATGGTCATCTATACTGGTTATGTTGTTGTGTATTTTTTTTTATTATTATTAATTTTAATGAGATTGCAATAATGCATACTTAAATTCAAAACAACACAAAGGCAGACACAAAAAATTTAAGTATGCATTATTGCAATCTCATTAATTAATAATAATAAAAAAAAAAACAACAACATAACCAGTATAGATGACCATACATAAAAATAAAACAAATTTCTATATTATTATCTAAATGCAAAGAACTCTACCTCCACTATTTTAAAATATATTTTACAGTTTTTTACATTTCTTGATATTAAACGCATATTTATTCTTTTTGGCAAAATGGTAAGATGGTGCTAGTAAAATTTTATTTTAATACCAAAAAAAAAAAGATAATTAAAAAAATAAATAGTTTAGTTGCAACGAAGACCGTTTTTGTATTTATTTGTGTTGAATTTAAGTGTTTTGTTTTGGGGCTTTTTTTCTAAATTTCATTACACAAAAAAATGAGTGTTTTTTTGGGGAAACCCCTTGTTTTTTAAAGGAACATTAAATTTTTAATATATTATATAAGTAAAATTTCAATCAAAAAATTTTTTTTTTTTGCAGATTGATTTGTTATTATAAAAAAAAATTTTTTACCCCCATGAAGGCCCTTCCCCGGGCCCAAACGTCGTAATTGAAAAAAATTTATGAAAATTGCTTAGTAAAAAATGTTTTTATATATTGCCTGACCTTATCCCCAAGGGGAAAACCAGAAAATTTTGGAAAAGCATAAACTTTTATATATATATATATATATATATATATATATATATATATATATATATATATATATATATATATATATATATATATATATATCAACATAATTTAATTTTATTTGAAGTTTTATAGTTTTGTTATCTATATATGAATTTTTACAAACGGTTTTTAATTCTCCAATATAATCTGACAGTTATCGCTATTTTCGATATAAAAAAAATTTTTGGGTATCTATAATTTGTAAAGTTACTACACTTTCAAAATTTTAAAACAACCGGGACAATTAACATTTGTATGCTTAATTGACAAACATTATGATATTTTAAAAAAATCTTAAAATGAAAAAAAATAATGTCCCCAAAAAAAGGGGGATTTAAGATCCCAAAAAATTACAGCAATCATGGGAAAAAAATTCAATCGGTA
>JAHBCN010024544.1:0-11775 GCA_019359885.1 Listronotus oregonensis | reverse complement strand
TTTGTTTTTATTAAATCAAGCATATTTTTAAATGTTTTTTTTTTTACAATTAAAATGAATTTTTTGGGATGGGCCAACAAAAGGTTAAAAAAAACAGAAAAGGGGAACAAATTGGGAGTTATTAAGTTTAATTTTGAATTTAAAAAACCCGATTAATTAATAATTTGCAGCATTATCTTTGGGTTTTTAATTATTTTTTCAGCAAATTTAAATTTATGATGGGCGTCTGCCCAAAAAAATTATTTCGGATTAATTTTTTTTTTTTGGGAACCGCCGTAAAACCCCAAGCGACGTTATATATGGAGAAATGGAAAAAGCATCTGTGTGGACAATACGGACGCTGAAGGACTTTTGGATTTTAAGATGCTCTGTGTTAAAAAGGGAGAGTTAAAACCTAGTGGGTTATATAGCTTTTAACTGGGGGCTTGGGTTGCATTAGGTATGACTTTTTACTGACATTTTGTCATAAATAGAAATAGTATAGGACTTAAGTTTTGGTATCCAAAATTCATGTGCGTTAAAAATTAAAGAGTTTTTTTGGTTTAGGAAAGTTAGGTAGTGTTGCCATTTTGTAAACCAGTGTTGATAGATATCCATATGAAAAAAATTGTACTGACTGTTTTATATTATTGTCAAACAGTTAAAATGTAAAAAAACGCGTCTGTGTTCGCAAAATGTATTTGGTCTACCACTAATAATGTAACAGTTCTTCTTTTTTTTGGAAAAAAGAAAAACAGATTTTCCAAGATTTTTTTTTTACATATACCGTAATATTTTTTTTTGGTCTTTAGTTCCAAAAATTTTTCCCCCTTTCAGGTGATCCCTGTTACGGAGTTTTTTCAAATCCCCAACTGTACCAGACCCTTTAAAAAAGGGCAGGATCGAAACAGGTGATCGGGTGTGGCGATCCCCCTTTTTGGAAACACTACACGAAAAAAATTGCAGAGAATCCAGCTTATGACCCCAATATCGGAAAGTAGGAGGGGAGGGAAATTGCACGGGGTTTCCTTTTTAAAGGGGTTCCGTGGCCGGGAAAAAACAAAAAGGGCAAAGAAAGCTAGTGTTATGGTTTTTAATAATAGGGGCCTTTTTTTAAGTAAAGGCATGAGGGAAGACCCCACTAGAACCTTTAGATTTTATTGAAAAAGGGAAACCAAATAGGGTATAATTTTTGGGATATTGTGGGAAATTTAAGGGGGAATTTTTTAAACTTTCGTAGCGTTAAGACCGGGGCGGCGCTGGGGATTGTTAAAGTATTTTTTTTAAGGTCAGTTATTTATAAAACGGCGTCGACCCGCGTTGGCGCTGAATCATGTGTTGAAGAAATTTTAAATTCAACTTGGCGCCGCACTTCTCGGGGGTTTATAGTCTTACCTTACTTTTGTAATATTTATTTGCCAATACAGGCCTAATACTCTTTCCCCTAGACCAGAGTAATTTTTTTTTAATATTTTTTTTGAAATCCATTATTTAAGAAAAATTAGATAACATCAAATTTTTGGTTATAATAAAATAAAAAATTTCGGGCGCCAACTTCAGTTTAAAAATTTTTAATCACTGTAAAGGCTAGCGCCGACCTCAATGTCGACGTGGGCTTCAACAAGTTTATAAACCCAAAGTTAAATTTTTTTTCACCCAAACCCAATTGATGATTATTAATAGACTAATCATTATTCTGTGTTATGTCTAAAACAATGTTTTTTTCACTGTATATTATAAGTTGTGGAGAAATAAAAATTTTTAAAACAACATTATTTTTATTTTTTTTTTAAAAAAGCCTTTAAAAAAAAACCATGATTCATCGAAATATTTAAAAATATTAGTTTTTTAAAACTTAAAAGTTATGACTGACTATGCTGATTTAAAGCTATAATTTTTGGCTATTCAGACCAGGGGTCTAACTAATCATAGAAGCCACTGAGTTTTTTAAAAAAAAGTTTATCCTACTACTGATGAGGTGTAGGAACCCTTTTAGCATTAATACTGGCATTGCCCCTTTTTTGGGGTTTTTTTACAATGTCACCATAAAGACGTTTTCGAATACAGCCCTTTATTCTATTAAAAAAAAGGTAGATAAAGAAGTATACACAATACACAAGGTACACGTATATAACTGACAACCAACCATCCACGGTGTATTATTATTTGTTAATTTAAAGCAGTTTGCTAAATGATCGAATTTATTATTTTATTAACAATCGCATTCAAAAGGGCATAAGTTTTTAGATAAACATGGCAACCAATACAATAAATGTCTCTCACTAATGCGGAATAAAAATTTGGGGGTTGTCCTATTGCTAATTGTTAAGTTCAATAAAACAAGAAAAAATAAACAGATCGCGACAATAGTTTGAATTATTTTTTATTTATTAATCGTAGCAAAATACAGCTAGTATTACATTTGAATTAGGGTTGTAATGGAACTCCGCCTCCGTTACTGCGGAACCTCCGCAAAGAATCGACCTCCGCCTCCGCAAAATTTATGCGGAGTTTTAACGTAGGTTTATTTACGACTAGATTATTTATGAAAGCGTACCATGTAGTATGTATGTTATGTACCCATTTGAAATAAATTTTAAAAAAATTTATTTTTTTTATTTTTTCCCCTTAAATTTAATTTTCCCCGTCCGGGAGGCGAACCTCTTCTCCTCCGCACCCGCCTTTGCTAAGAAGGCCTTCGTTCCTTCGTTACAACCCTGATTTGAATTAGAAATAAAATAAATCTGTCTCAGTTTTTTTTTAAGTTTGCAATTAAAAGATTTTCTACCCTTTGAGTGTCCTTTAATGTTATCGAAAGTGATTGGTTTCATAAGTTGTATTGTTTTTGGGAGAAAGAGTAGAGACAATGTTTTGAGGTCCAACTCGCGCAATTCTTCAGTCTCGAGCCTTTAAAATCTTTTGTTGGTCAGCCCGAGCGAGGAGATAGGAATGTAGAAGACATTTTGCCTAAACAGTCACTGTTGGAAAATCTACGATTCATTTTACCAATTTGCTCCTTCGAAAATTCATCCAACTTAGTAAAATAGCCTTCAGTGTATTCCAACTTCTTATTAAAATCAAGACAGGTTTGTTCTTGAATTTTATCAAAAAGCTATTTTTGAGTCAACACATGAATGTTAGTTGAACCTGAAATATAATAATCAATCAATTGTTAAACAATTGCAAGAGACAGCAAAGATACAATACTAAAGATTTTGTACCTGACTACACTTAAAAATGGAATCTCTATGCCCATATGCGCAAAAGGAACACACGTATAAAGCTTTTCACCGCTTACAAGCTCTGTGTACCCTACACCGACTAACCAAAAATGCTATTTTTTGACAAATTTTAAAAAAACCCTTTTCTCTGGCGTTATTGCATGGAATTTATAATAATCCACAGATAAAATAAAATGTATTTTTTTAAAAGCCGGATCGATCGGAAATCAGGTAATATGTTTTTTTAGTTATGGAATATCGTCGCCTTAGAATGACTACCTATTTATTACAGAGACTAACGAAGAAATAGTACTAAACCCTTCGAGAAGTTAAAAATAATTATGAAATATAAATTAATAAGTAGTTACCCTATGTAAATTATAAAAATTACCAAAAAAAACCCCAAAAAAAAAATTAGAATACAAAGTTACATCCCTTTGTTTTATCCATCTTAAAACAATAAAAGGATAGTCACAAAAAAAAAAAGCACATTTAAAAAAAAGCAGCAGAAAATGATCGTTTAAAAAAAACGTACGCCCAGTCAGGTAGATATTGGAAATCGTCTGTTGATGTAGGGGCGAGGGTCGTGGGGATCCCTTTTTGTGTTCAAAAAGGCCGGTGTTATCTGAGTTACTAATCCAAGCAATATTGTTCGTGTATATTTGAAAATTTGGATTTTTTGGCCACCTAGCATGACAAAATACCATTCCCTGCGACGCTACGATTCTGCCAAAAAAAAGTTAGGGGGTAACAAGTCGGTAATTTCCATTTCGGTGGTTTTCTATGTTGTAGTTTTTGTTTTTATAAACGTCTGACCACAGTAAAAGAAATTTTTTTCCCCTTGAGATTTCGGAATCGGGGGGGGTTTTAAACCCAATTTTTAAAATTTTTTTTGCGCAGTATCCCGACATTTAAATGTGTTTTTGCCGGGTTAAACTGTTGCCAGATATCCGCATGGGAACAAAATTGTACTGACGGGTTTTATTTTTTCAAACAGTTTTAAAAAAATAAACCTTTTGGATTTTTAAACATTTTTAATTATCAGTAATTAAAGATCAAACTGTTAATACAAAGAAAAAAAAATCGTGAACATAGTACCCATGTTTCTTTTTTATTAAATGTTTCATATCAAAATTTTTGAAATTGGAATGCCAAGAACACAAATGTAAAATTAGCGTTATATAAAAAAAAAACCCACAAAGGTTTTTAAATGGTAACTCATGTATTTTTTAAACGTGCAAAATGTTCAAAAAAAAAATCACAGAACAACGTTTATGTATTGCCGATATAGGTGCCCCTGTACTTAAAAATATGTTTAGTTTACCCCAAAAATAGAAATTTTTTAAAAAAAAATTTCCCTTTTTGGACATACAGTTATCGCCCATAAAGTTGAATATATACCGGGCAAGCCTTTATATCATAGGAAATAAAAAAAATAAGTACTTAAGCTTCATTGTTTCAGGGACCCCCAAAAGATAAAAAAATTTTTAAAAATAGGTGACACACTAATTAAATGGGCCCCAAAAATTATTTCCCCTTTTCCAAACAATGCCCATTTATATTAGATGTAAACAAAAAAAAAATTTTTCCCTCGGGATCCCTTTTTACTTCATTTAACCAGTTTGGGAAAATACCCTTCCGATTTTTGAGCCTTTTATTATAATTTTCCCGCAGCTACCTATAGAATAATGCAGGTGTTACTGTATGACTTTTTTCCCAATCCATTTGGGAAAAACCTGGAACTTCCCTTTTCCACTTCTTTATCTTTGAGGTGTCTAAACCCTTGTGAAACCTGCTGCCTGCAGAGGTTTTTCCCTTTTTTCCTCTAAATCCTTAAGTCCCGAATAAAAAACTACTTTTTACTTTTAAGAATCCATGCTGTTAAAAAAATTTTTCCCCTTTTCTTGACATTCCAAAATAAACCTCGAAATATGTAGATTAATTAAACCCAAACCCTGATTTATGTTGAAGAAAAATTGGTGTCCAACTGAGTGGGTCCGTAAAGGGGGCCCCTTTTAGAAAATAAAAAGGCCCTCAAAGGCGTTGTATGAAAGCGTGTTTCCTCCCTTCCCAACTTTTAAACCAATAAATAAAAAAAAATTCATAACTTTGTGAAGATGCAATTCTGACAAAATTCATTAGACGTGATGAAAAAAATAAAACTACGGGGTACATTAATTCTTTTTTCAAAATTTAAAAAAAATTTGTTTTGAATAAAAAATTTTTTAATTTTTTTTTAAATGTTAAAAAACCACCAAAGTTTTTTTAAAAAACTTTTTAAAAAATCACGTAGGTGACCCCCTTTTTCCCATAATTAAAAGAAAAACCCGACGGGGGGCAGCAAAATTTTCCCTTTTTTTGATCGGGGGCTTTTGGGCCGGCCCGGAAAGATCTCCGGATTTATTTGCTTGTGATTTTTTTCGGGGGTTTTTTTTGGGCACCCCGTGTTTATGCAAACCCGCCCAAAGGGCCCCTTCCCGGGTTTTAAAAAGAACAATATCCGGGAAAAAATTGCCAACATAACTCCTGCTATGTTAAAGATCATGAGAACCCCAGAAATCGGTTTACTCAATGTATCAAGAAGGGGGGAGCCCCTACGATTTGCTCTTCAAAGCTTTGAAAAACAAAACTTTACGAGGTATGTACCAACATTGAAAAAACCCAAAATTTAAAAATTTTTTGATTCATACAATGCCTTTTATTAAGTTTTAAAAAAAGGAAGGTATGCTGCCCCCCTGTATTATTTAAAGCAACTGTTTTTTAAAAAATATTTAACTGATAAAATCTTTTGGGATAAACGTTTTTAATTTTAAAATGTGATAACTACAATTACTTCCCACCATAACAACAAACATAAAATACAAAGAGAAAAAATAAAAAACTAAATACTGACAACTTGCGTAAAATATATTAACGGGAGAAAGGTTAATAAAAACGTTAAAATAAAATTTTTTTTAAATTTTTTTTAAAAAAAAAAGCTGTCTGACAGCTAAAGTAACCACAAAAAAATTTTCAATTATTTTGGGAAAATTATGTAAAAATCTTTTTTTCATTACGAATCCCAAACTCAGATTCTACCAATTAAATATAACTAAAACGCCTTAAACTGAAAAGGGTCCAGTCGCAGATCTGGATTTTCAAACCTCAAATTTCTAAAAGGGAGACGTGGGGCCCACACCAAAATAATACCGGGGCGCTATTGGTTTCAGCGGGAACTCTTGGGAAAGAAAAATTTTTTTTTTGTAATTTGCGAAATTTTTTTTGGGTTTTCCTTTCCCCGGAAAAAAAACTAAATTTCTAAAGCGAATCCTCTATTTGTATTTAATTAGTAAATTTGATCAAATTTTAAGTCAAATCCTAGAAGTAGAAAAGTTATTTATGTTTTTTTAAAAACCTAGGCTGTTAAATTTTGTTCATTTAAAAAATTTTCTTATGAAATAATTCAGATGTCTTTATTTAAAAAAACATGCAAAATATTTTTGCAAAATTTAAAAATTTTACGATAAAATTTTATTTAAAAAGACCCAGCACATTGAAATCTTGTCTACGGTAAAATGTTTGAAAATATAGGGATTAGATGATTAAGTTATGCTTAACAAGAAATTACCTTTGGTTCAAGGCCCCCTTTTCCGTTAAAAAAAGGGATAAGCCTTTAAAACCAAAAGAATAATTTTCAGAACAGAAAGATGTTTGTCCCGGTAAAATGTTGCGAAAAACTAGGATTTATAATTTTAAATTATGCCTTTAAAAAGAAATGACCTTGGTTTAAGGCCCCCTTTTGCCCGTTAAAAAAGGGATAAGCTTTTTGAAGCCAAACGAATTAATTCATCAGCAGAAGAGATGCTTTGTCTACGGTAAAATGTTGGGAAAATCAGGATTCGATAGATTAAATCATGATGAACAAGAAATGTCCTTTTTCCAAGGCCCGTTATGCTCGTTAAAAAAATTATGCCCCTTTTAAGCCAAACAAGATAACTTCTACCAGAACAGAAGAAATTTAGAGGAGCTTTTTTTCCCACCCCTTTGGTTATAAATGTGTGTGTGGAAGGAAAAAATTTTTAACCATAATATATCTGATTTCTGTTGAAAAATTCACATCTAGCGTGATTTTTGCATTTTGGGGTTTTAGCCCCCCCATGCCCAGCCTCCCCGTGTTTAAGTAAAACTCACGCAGTATAGATTTTTCCCCCATTTTCCAAAAATTGCCCATCATGGGTCATTGATGGGGGGACATTTTTCCCCTGGGTGGAAGAGATTTTTTTTAACCTCCGCGTGTTCGAGCTCAGATGTGAATTTTTCAGGGGCCCATGATCCATGGGCGGAAGGACCCATGTGGGTACCAAAATAGAATCAGATGATCACCGGGCCCCAACACCCTTTTTCACCCAAAGATAATACTGATCTGAAAAAATTTTTTTTTTTTAGTTTCATTCAAAAAAACAAATGTCGAATTGAAACCGTTTAGATAACTAAAACTTTCAAAAAAGTAACAAATTAAAAACCCGAAAAGGGTACTAAACATTCAAATGATTTTTTATAGTTAAAAAAATTTTTACACTCACACATATATGTATAACCTCTAGGTACAAAGCCCCTTTTTGAATTTCTTCTGTTCTGGTAGAAGTTATCTCGTTTGGCTTCAAGAGCTTTTAACTGTTTTTAACGGGGATAACGGGCCTTGGACCAAAAGACATTTTTTGTTTAGCATGATTTAATCTATCTAATCCTAGATTTTAACAACATTTTACCGTAGAAAAGATTTCAATGTAAAAAGGTGGGGTCTTTTACAAAAAAAATACAAATAGAGGATTTGCTTTTGAAAGTTCGATTTTTCCGAAAAAAAAAACCCCCTTCCCCCTTTAGGGCCAATAGAATCTGGTATATAATTAAAGTCTCACTATTTATATAAAAAAAAAAATTTAAAATCTTAGATCCGCTTTCTGAGAGAGTCACCCAACAGGAATGAACGGGGGCCCTATTTGTGACTTTTTTCGATTAAAAAAAATGTGAACTAGCCATCTTGTGTATTTTTTTTCCCTAGAAAATGAAAGAATGCTTTTTAAAAAAAATTTAAGTTTAAACCCAAAAAGATACAAAAATTAAACAGCAATATTAATTTAATAATATGTTTTGTTTACGAATATGTACTTAAAAGTAGTAATAAAAAAAAGTTTTAAAAGAAGTCTTTTTTTTTAAATTTTTGGTATTTTATTACAGTCTTTTTTTTTTTTTAATTTAAATCGAAAATTTTATTTAAAAAAATAGGATTTTTTTTTTTGAAACGTATCGAAAAAAAATTTGACGCTTTCAAAAAAAGAAAAAAATAAATAAGGTGTCCCATAAAAAAATGGTAATTTTATGGCGTATCCCTTTTGGGTTTTTAAATTTTAAAACAATTTTTTTTAAATCGAGAACTTTGTGTTAAAAGATCTTAATACAAACGTTAACAAAAAAACTAGCTACCTTTACCTTTACCTTTAAATTCATCACCTAAGATTCTCCCTTTAAAACGAAATTATGGTATTTTTATGCGTTTTAATAGATATCGGAGAGACAATATTTTGATTTCTCATACAATACCTTAAAAAAACGACGTTTCTCGCCTTTTTAAACATTTCAAATTTTGCACTTAACGTTGTTCGATACTGAACCCTCGAAATGTTCTTTTTTCAATTCTACAGGGGAAAAAAAACAAGATGGCTATATTTTTTTTTTAAGAGAATGCCACAAATATAGTCCTCAGGGTGACCCCGTACAAATCAATATCAAATTAAAAACACACTGACTGAAACCATCAGTTATTTATGCAACTAGTGTATAAGGTAACACTTTTTTTTAAATGGGAAAGTTGGCGCACGAGCAATAGCGATTTTTTTTTTTTTTGACAATGCAATGTTAGCTCAATGACCGTAGGTTTTGTACGGAATCCTACACTAACCCAATCGTTGCCCAAAACTTATGTCTGTTTAAACCTATGATAAGCCTTATCTTTTTATTAAGCAAGATATTTTTTCTCTCTCTCCCCTTCTCTTTTTTTAACGATTCAAAATTTTTAAGAACTCAAAAAAGCATCCCCAACGAAACAAAACCTAATTTTCTAAAAGGAGAAAAGTGTATCTACCCGTTACCATATGAATGTGGGGAGTCCTACTTTGGAGAAACAAAACGTCCCTTAAATGTAAAAATAGTAGAAGATAAACAACACACACACACAGAGGTGCAAACATCAATATCAGAGATCGCTAACCATGTTTGGCCCAAAAAACCGTCATCAAGTGGTCAAAAGCACGGGTTGTTCCCAAAAACCCCATGGAAGAAGCGAAAATTTTAAGGAAGCTATCTTCATTAAGAACAATATTTTTACCCCCGGTTAAAAAGCGGGGACCAATACGGCGTCCTGAGTGAACAACTTTACGCTTGACCGCACCGTCACTATTGAACCCTCTACTGTAGTATACAGGTTGTAGAAAAAATGCTCAGGGTTTTTAAATGGGCAAAGTGGAGCTAAAAAACAAGTCAAAAAAGCCAAGCACATATGGGTCAAAATTTAAATTGTTTTCGAAATATGGCCTTCCAAAGTTTAAAGAAGTTTGCAACCCCCGTGCCAACCCCGCAGCGAGTCGGAACGTCGGACGTTTTTTGCGGGGTTTTGCATATTTGTTTTTTTTAAGGGGATGTTCTTTTACATCAAATAATAAAAATTATTTTTTGCAATTTATTTTGATATTGTTTGTTAAATTTAACTAAAAATACAATAAATAATTATTTTTGGTTTTTACTTGAAATTAAAAAAATAGTTGTTCCTAAAAAAGAACAGGCTAAATCCCCATTTAAGCAAATTGTTATGTTTTAAAACAGCTTTTTTATTTTGTTAAAAATTTTTGAAATTTTTCCCCTGATTTAAAATTAAAACATATCGGCATTTTTTCCCCGATTTAAAAACAAAAAAAATATCCCCGCCCAAAACGTGAGCATCATACTTTTTAATCCGATTTATAGCTTTGAGTTTTTATTTAAGGGGAAAGGGAAGAACAACCTGCCCAAAGTTTTAAATAATTAAAAAAAGCAATGGAAGATCAAAATTTTTTTAAGTAATTACTTGTTGTAAATTAGCAATAAACAATTTTGAAAAACGAAATTAAATTGAAAAATTTGGGCTGCAAATTTATCGAAGGATTTTAAGAAAATTTGGACGATGTTTCAAGTAGCATAAAGTTTTTTTGGCCGAATATAAAGATTCTCACAAAAAAATGGTAAAAAAAAATCCATGAAAAAAAACGCCTTTTCCGTTTGTTGCTGCAACTAGCGTAATATATTTTACTTCCCATTTTCTAAAAAAACATATTTTGAAACTTTTTTTTTTTTCTAAAATTTTTTTTTCTACGCCCAAATACTTACAAATTTAGAGATAGTAGAAAAAGGGGGAAAAAAATTCATGTAAAAAACTACATTTTTTGACTGCAACAACGTAAGATATTTTGCTTTTTCTAACCAACCCCATCTTTTGGGAAATTTAGTTACGAAACTTTTCCCCCCACAACTTTTTCCTACACCAAAAATTTTAAATTTGAGAAGTGAAAAAAATGCGTTTTTTCGTTTTTTTTGACTTTTCTAAGAGGGAGCATATTCAATTTTTGTTATATACATCTTTCAAAAGGGGTTTTCCCGCAAAAAAATGCCGCCACCTTTACATCCAACAACTTTTGTTTTTTACAGATAAGGCTTTTCAAAGAAAAGGGCCGTGTCTTTAAAAAAGGGGTTTGTTCAATAATACTTTTTACGGTTCCCGATAAGTGATACGTAATACTGCCTATATACCAGTTGACCACTAATCACTTTCAGGTGAAATAATACTAGGTTATTTAAAAAAAAAAAATAGGGGCCAATTCGGTAAAATTGGGAAATAGCCAAAAAAATTTAAAGACAAAAAAAGTCAAATTTTGGTTTAATTGGGTAAAAGTATAAAAAAAATAAAAATGATTGAAAATCACCAGAAATCTGGAAAAAAAACACAAAATAAAAATTAAAAAAAGTAAATGCAAAAAAATTTTAAAAATTACTTAGATAATATTGTATTCTTTGAGGAAATTTTTAATCTATTTGGGTTTTTTCCATTCAAATTCACAATTATATTAATAAATTTTTAAAAAGTGAATTAGAATGTTTTTTATATGAAATTACCTATTTTGACCTACATGTACGTTAATTGAGATTTACTTTTATTTTCCCGAATTAATGATCCGCCTTTTAAATTATTATCATTTATTCATAGATTTTCCAAAAATCCCCCTTTTCGTTGGAGGTTTTAATCGTTAAAAGATTATTAATTTATCTAGTCACAGCTATTACAGAACTAGAACATTAGTTTTTATTTAAAAAAAAGTATTTCTTTTTAAATGAAATTCAACATGTCTGAAAACCCCAAAAAGCGTCATCTATGCATAATATTTTAATTATTTTCCTATAGACGATTGGCAAGGCAAAAACTTAAATGAATAATGGATACATATGGGGCCCCAGATTTAAAGAGAACAACAACAATTTCCCCGTTCCACTTTCCAATAAACGGGCGACG
>JAHBCN010024543.1:0-11829 GCA_019359885.1 Listronotus oregonensis | reverse complement strand
ATTGTTGTCCGATATCTAGCTAACACTGGTCGTTTTTCCTTATATGGTGCGCTGATGGATGCACGTGATTCAGACCTCTCGTCGGTATTTCGATTAATATGATGACGATAAGTAAAAAATAAAGTCAAAGTAACATCATTTTGCACGCTCTAGGTAATACTGCAACTTTACTGGTTAATTATGCCATCTGTAATTGATGATTAGAAATTACCGATCGGTAAGTGAATACCAAGAATATCTAAAATAAACTACCTGGAGTCATTTTTCCGGACCAAATAGGCTAGCAAGCTTTTCTGTGATATTTCGATGCGTTTGTCATTGCGCCAGTTCATGAATTGCTGAAAGACCTTCTCATATCTTTGTTTGGACGGGAATAATAGCAGAACCTTCTGCGTTCCAAGCTTTCTCCAGATCAGAATAGTTACTTTCTTGCTGCATTATATCTCACAAGTCAAATTGAACGAGCTAAAATTAACACATCTATGCCAAATGTGATACTATTGACAAATAATAAATTTCTTGCCATAGAGACTCAATATACTAGCCAGGTATTTGATTAAGGTGTTTGATATACCTAACAGAAACAATATATTTTTGTCTATTTGTATATTTCTAATCAAGTCAATATTTTGAGCGTGCAAAAAATAGGGTTCTTACTCGTTTCGATTGTTTTAGAGATCTCTACTGCGTCTCGATTTCCAAACACATCCTCAACCAGTAAGAAACACTTAATACTTAACAGACTCTTCTTATAAACCAACCCCGGCAATGTTGGTGTTATAACTAAGTTAAATTAAAAAAAACAATTTAAAATAATAATTTTAGGAAATTAGTCAGTTATTGAATAATAAATTGTATACCACACAAAAAAAACTGTTGTTTCACTTGGATCGTCTTTAAGACTTGTACGACCACGGTTTAATTCAGCAACCCATCTTTCTACTTTTCTAATTAAAGATAAAGAATTTCTATAGACTTTAACCAAACTGAATAATAAGAATTTTATTACTGGAAGATATTTAGTTTTTCCCATTGTGAAAAAAGCTTTAAATATACGAATAAGTTCACAGATATGAGTACAACCATTTTTAGACTAAAACAACTACGAATCTCCTATCGAACGACAAAACTTAGTGAACAACTACTTATAAACTTTTTTTTCTACAAGCGTCAGTAAAAGTTTGAGTTTTAATGCATGCTGTCAGTGTATAAAACGTCATTTTATGACACTGATGTTAAAAGTCATTACTTTTAGCACTTGTGCTAAAAGTAATTTACTTTTAACACAGATAAGAAGTTACAGAAACGAAATTAACTTGGATCAATAATCCGATCGTATGTAAATTCGTAAAAGTAGCTTTATTGGTAGCTTCTTCAATTTCCACTGGGAGAAATTTATTTTCTTGATCACTTTTCATGGAACAAGAATTTGCGATTATTTGATGTTACTTGTCAACAAAGACAAATCAACAAATTTGATTTTTTTTTAACTTAGCAACTTACTTCCTGGATAAATTAAATGAAATTAGATTTTAGAAATAATATTAATGTCGACCATAAAAAAAACATTAACTTGGACTTTTAATGGTGTTTGTAGAAAAAATAGTGTATGAGATACCTGCTGAAAGTGGTTTTATTTGGTTTGAAAACTTCCCTTCTCACAAAATAAAATGTCACTTTTAGCACTTATATTATAAATACCTATTTTGATTTATTGCTATGGAATCACTTTTTATATTTTTATATTTAATTTTTAGAATATCCTATAATATTTACAATAATGTAAAAAAATATTTAAATATCGCGTTGGTAACTGATTTTCGATCTTATGCAGTCATTAAGTACATTTTCATATTTTATCTCAAGTTAATAACCTAATACGGTTCCAATTCAAAAACTAAGCTGCAATTTTCACCGAGATGTTGTTTCAGCTAATTAAGCTATCGACATTGGCAAGGATTTGCACTTGTCTAAGTGCTAACCAATTTGATGTGCAGTTCATCAATTAACCAAGATCCTTAGTAAGGAGTAATAGAGTACTGGGCCAGATAAAGCCCGATAATGCCGAAAGAATTACTTTCTGCCGAGGGGTAATTAAGCTTGCCGATCGGGGCCGCCGAGCGCCGTGTCTTGAATTTCGGATCTTTCCTGCAGTCGGGGAAAATAAAGACTTATAGATCTCTACAGCAGGAAAAAGGGAAAAAATAAATGGAGTATTTTTGGGGTGATTCTAAGAGATTTTCTTACTTCTAAATTTATTAAATATGAATGTTAGACTGGGTCAAAAAAAATCGACCATATTTTTTTTAATGTATCGATAATATTGTTCAGGGTGAAAAAAAAATATCCTAAAGGTTTAAGCCCTTAATAATAATATTTAGAGGTCTATCAAATTTATTTTTAATTTTTTAATCGTGCTTTAATTTTTGCGTCAAAACTTCCAAACCATTAGGGTAGAAAAGTGTTTGCACATACGTTTATAGGAAATAAAATTCCCTACAAAAAAGTTACCATTGAAAATTTACGCCAGACGAGCCGTTTTCAAGTAATCAAACTTTAAACATTCATATATGTTTTTGAATTAACTTTTTTATTTTGGAATTTTGTAACTAACGAACATATAAATATACAGTATGTCCACGGAATGTTGAAGAGAAAACTTTTTATTTTTGATTTTATCGGTTCTTTGATAAAAGTTTTGCTTATTTCTAAGAAGATTGAATAGAAACATTAATAGTTTTATACGGGGGGAAAAAATTGAAAAAACTTAAAAATGGTAAGAGTAAGTTTGACAAATGAAATAAGTTATGGATTTAAAATTAAAAAGTAGTTTTAATAATTTTCAAAAAATCGGCCTATTTTATTTTTTGTGATTAAATTTATTTTATTATCAATTAAAATTTTTAATATCAATTTATTATCAAATTTTTTGCTGTTAATAGCATTTAAAGCTGCGAATGAGCTAATGAATTATAAAAACGAAGGTCAATAAAGCTTGTCAATATAACGCCTACTAGTACAAAAAAATTTTGAATTAGTTAATTGATAATAAAATTTTAATCACAAATAAATAGTGGGCCGATTTTTTCAAAATTGTTATTAGAGACTACCTTTACGTTTGAACAACTTTTCTAGTAACTTATTTTCATATCTTTGCAAATAAATGCACTTTACTCTTGTACCATTTTAAATTTTTTCAATTTTCTGAACACCTCGTATAAAATATGTTTACTTTAAGAAGTAGCAACATTTTTATCAGGAGTAGCTTTTTTTGATAAAATTAAAAATAAAGAAGTTTTTCCTATTCAACACTTTTTCCGTGGACACACCAGTAGTCCAAAGGAAAAGGTGTAAATAGTAAAATCTTATTTTTAATTTTATCAAAAAAGCTACTTTTAAAAAATTTACTTCTTAGAGTAAGATTTCGATAAAAACATTTAACAAATTTTATACGCGGTGTTCAGAAAATTGAAAAAACTTTAAATGGTTCAAGAGTCAAGTGCATTTATTTGAGAAGATATGGAAATAAGTTACTAAGAAAAGTTGTTCAAAAGTAAAAGATAGTTCCTAATACCATTTTTTTAAAAAATCGGCCTACTTTTATTAATTTGTGATAAAAATTATTTTAATATTAATTATCTAATTCCAAATTAACAACTCATTATTGTACTAGTAGGCGTTGATAGTGACAAGCTTTATTGACACTTCGCTTTTATAATTCATTAGAAGCAGTAACGTCAGCTTTAAATGCTTACTTAATAGCAAAACATTTGATAAAATTAATATTAAAAATTTAAATTCAAAAATAAATTAAAGTAGGCCGATCATTTCGAAAATTGGTATTAGAGACTATCTTTTAATTTTAAACAAGTAACTTATTTCCATATCTTCTCAAATAAATGCACTTTACACTTGTACCATTTTAAGTTTTTTCAATTTTCTGAACACCGCGTATAAAATATGTTAAATGTTTCTATTCCAATCTTACTCTAAGAAGTAGCAAAATTTTTTATCAAGAGTAGCTTTTTTCGATAAAATCAAAAATAAAAAGTTTTTTCTCTTCAACACCTTTTCCGTGGACATATGTATATATATATATATATATATATATTTATATATATATATATATATATATATATATATATATATATATATATATATATATATATATATATATATATATATATATATTAAAACAATATATGCCCTTAAATATAATTTATTGCTTTACAAAAAGGGTATATTAATGTTTTTACATAAAATTAAAAAGTTATTTACAATTAAAGTTTATAAAAAAATTAATTATTGTTTTTGATGGTGTTAATCAATTTTTTTTACTCACTGGAACAAATTAATTTTTATATCATCGAATATCCTTATTTTATTATTCTTATTACAAGAAATATCCAAAGTTCATTATATATCTAAACTTATTCTCGCTTAATAGATATTTATTCTACGAAAACTTAGTTTTAATGTCTTAAAATAATTTAAAAAATTACAATTATGTTGTTTCACTATTAAAAATAATTTAGTTTGTTTTCTTTGGGATACTTGCCTTTTTACTTTTTGGAAAATGGCCCTTTTTTGGTCCAGGCCGGGTATAACGAGCTCCCCGTTCGCCCTATGAACTTGCAACAAAAAAAAAGAAAAACCCCAAAAAACCCAA
Source organism: Listronotus oregonensis (assembly GCA_019359885.1). Classification (NCBI taxonomy): domain Eukaryota; kingdom Metazoa; phylum Arthropoda; class Insecta; order Coleoptera; family Curculionidae; genus Listronotus; species Listronotus oregonensis. Next base: position 7,160 of record JAHBCN010024543.1, on the reverse strand, counting down.
AAATCAAAAATAATAATCTACGTTTTGGTGACAAGTCGGCCACCGTTGTCAAGATGAAATCAAAAGAAAAAATTAAACTAACTTTTTTTACCATTATTGGGTGATTAAGTATCTGTTTGTATGTACATACAACCAAAACAAAAAAATATGAAAATTAAGTTATGCTTAATAACCATATTGTTCTTATTTCATATGGAGACTAATGTCTAACAAAGTGTAGCATTGTCATTTTCAAAATATAGAATAGTTAAAACAGCAGAATTTTACAAGAATGACCCGTTTGTACTAATGGAAAAATTATGAAGGAATTTTTAATATTGCCCGAGACTGCCCCAAATTTTTAAAAATCTTAATTAAACGTAAAACATCTGGTGGAATCGCCGGCAGTCGGAGAGTTTCCCAAAGAAAGCCGGTTCCTGATTACCAAACGGAATTACTATATAATTCACTGTTTTGTTTTACATTATTAAACAGGCCCCTTTGTTTCCGCCACCCCCCCGGTTTCCGACCGGGACGCACAAAAAATTTTTAGGAAAATTTAAACTAAAATTTTACTTTTAAAAAAAAACGGCTAAATTTTTTTTTAATTTTTAAATTTTTAGGGAAAACTTCTTTTTTTTAATTTTTAAACCCGATGGATTTTTTTCCCGTTTTTGGGAAAAAATAAAAAAATTTATTTTAAGCTAAATTTTTTTTAATTTTTCATTTAAAAAAGTTGGTCAAAAAAACTGACTGCTTTCCTTTTTGTACGAAAAACCCGCTAAAAAAACTTCTTTTAAAGTCCGTTAAAATTTTTAATTTGGAACCCGCGTTATCCGGAAAAATGGAAATTTTCTTTGGCAATATTTATTCTGAAAAGTCAAAACTTTCCTTTAATAAGAGAGCTTATTGCAAAAGATCAAAATAAAAGTTTTTCTCTTACCCCTTTCCGTATAATATTATATATATATAATATATTTATAAATATTATATATAATTTAATTTATATTAATATATTTAATATATATATATATTTATATATTAAAAAATCAAATATCCCAAATGAATGTTACAAAATTTAGGTTTTTACTAAAATTATCTCTTTAAAAAGTTATTTAAATTAGTTTAAAAAAATAATTTTTTTTTGATGGTACTTTTTTAACATGAAACAAATAATTTTTAAATGAATCCTTAGTTTTATATCTTCAAAAAATATTTCTAATATATCTAAACTTCTGTTAAAGTTTGCTACAAAACTTAGTTTTAATGCAAAATAATTTAAAAAATTAATTATTTTATTATATAAAATAATTTAGTTTGTTTTTTTATACTTGCCTTTTTATTTTTGAAAATGGGACCTCTTGGTCCAGGTCGGGGTATAACGAGCTGACCCTGTTCAGCCCTATAACTTGAAAAAAAGAAGAAAAACCCCAAAACCCAAAATAAAAAAAATAATTACGTTTGGGCAAGTCGGCCACCGTTGTCAAGATGAAATCAAAAGAAAAAATTAAACTAACTTTTTTTACCATTATTGGGTGATTAAGTATCTGTTTGTATGTACATACAACCAAAAAAAAAATATGAAAATTAAGTTATGCTTAATAACCATATTGTTCTTATTTCATATGGAGATAGATGTCTAACAAAGTTAGATTCATTTTCAAAATATAGAATAGTTAAAACAGCAGAATTTTACAAGAATGACCCGTTTGTACTAATGGAAAAATTATGAAGGAATTTTTAATATTGCCCGAGACTGCGCCATGATTTACGAGAATCTTAATTAAACGTAAAACATCTGGTGGAATCGCGCGGCAGTCGGAGAGCTTCCAAGAAAGCCGGTTCCTGATTACGCAAACGGAATTACTATATAATTCACTGTTTTGTTTTACATTATTAACAGCTTAGTTTTCCGCACACCCTCGTCCGCGTCTCCGACGCGACGCCACACCACTTTAAGGTATTACCTAGATCTACGTGACGCTACAATCATAATAAATTTAGGGATAACTTCGTAATTTTTGACTGATGAATGTTTACGTTTGGAAAAAATAAAACTAATTTTTGAGCTAAATTTTTTATTTATCATTTCCAACGATGGTCCCATGTCTGACTGCTTTCATGTACGCAACGCTACCACTTCTTTTAAAGTCCCGCAAAATCTTTCTAACCCGCTATCGGATGGTTTCTTTCCGATATTTCTGAGCTGTAAACCCTGAGCAAGTAAACAATTTCCTCACTCTCCGATTTTAAGATCATACTAATACGTTCTTCAAGTTGTAATTTTTCAATTTAACAATAGAATTGAACAAATTAAGAACAAATAAAGCTGACAAAATTAGCTAACCACTAAATTTGATATCTGTCAAATACCAATAAGCAAAGTAATAACAATCGTAACGTCTCTGTGTCAAAGCCTCCTGTTTAAAATTTTAAATATAAAATACTATACGTGTTAAGTGCACGCACTAGACAAAATGCGAAATAATTAAAAATAAGGTTTTAGGTATGGCACCCTTACATGAATTGGTAATAAAATTCGCATAATATTAAATAGTCAAATACGGGGTGTTCCATTTAAAATAAGAGAGTTTTTCAAAAGGACGTCAATAATATTGGTGTATTTTTACCACCCTGTATAATATTCGTATATCAAATAGTATGTTTCTAAATATTGCTATGGTAATTTAATTTAGTTTAAATATTTACGATTGAAAATTGTTTTACTAAATTTACAAAATCAGAAATTTGCAAATATTTCAAAAAGGAGGGGATTAGGTATAGGAACCTTTATTGAAAATGGTTTATTATTCCTAGAATTAAAACCGATAAAAATATAAGGTGTCCCATTTAAAAAACATACCTTGATATGGTACTTTTTTTACACCCTGTATAAATCAAATATTTTTAAATGAAGGTCCTCTACCGTCTGTATACATCCTGCAAAATTTTCATAAAAAAATTATGGCTTTCGTATAAACCGGGAGGTTGGGGTGCCCGACCCTGTTATATATATATATATATATATATATATATATATATATATATATATATATATATATATATATATATATATATATATTTATATATAAAGATCGACAAATTTTTATCTTCCAGAAAATTATACAAAGACATTTTGTATTACACCAAAACTTTAATAAATTATTTTAAGTTGACCTCATTTGTTAGCTGCTCGAATGTTACATACTGTAAAAAAAGGTATTAAAAGAATGCTTTTAAAGAAATAAAAATTTAAAAAATTTAATAAAGGTATACAGCTCCAGCAGGCCTGTAAGGAAAAACCAAAAATAACCTACAAGAAAAAGAAATTATTAACGCATATACCAAATAAACACCATTAGTCGATAATAACTTTGTATTTAGTAGAAACAACTCAAAAATTAATCACAGTTTTTTTGGAATTACTAAAAAAAAATTGTATCGAGAATCCAGTTTTAATATTACAAAATCTAAGCAATTTCGTCCCCGCATTCACCACTGTGAGTGTGGCAATATTAGAGGGAAACCTCTTTACTTTAATACAACCTCTTCAAATTTTTATAAACAAACTTTTACCGCGGATCGTACCGTATAATATAAGCACTTAATTAAATTTCCTCCAAACGTCTCGTAATACTTTGAAACTTGTTCAATTACTCCGCATTATACTTAATAATACGGAAAACACTTCAATACATAAGTTACAAGTTAGAGGAAAGTAAGACGCCTTCGACTCCGCAAAATGCAGACATTAAAGATGCAGGCGTCTGCTTGCAATTTATAAGCATTATGGGAAAGAAGCCGATTTAAGACTCTCAAATTTTTAAGCCGCATAGTGAAATACCCGAAGCTAAATAAATTACTTTTTTAAAAATCTTTAATATACCAGACGTGATCATTGGTGTATATGGGGGAGCCGGTTGATTCGTGTCCAATTTTTTTGGTAAATGGTAAACAAGCTTTTGAAACAATTTGAGTCAATTCTAAGTTTAAGTAAAAAAACCTATCAGATTTATCGAAGCTGTGGATATTTAAATATCCACAGATCCAGCAGGCTTATAACGAAAAACCAAAAATAACCATACTTAGCACTGCCTTTATGGAAAATTAAAAAAAAAATGGGCTGATTGTGCTATTTAGTGCCGTTAATAAAAACTTTTTTATGCTTTTTTCCTGAGATATAAAATAAACAAAAAAGGGGTAGTTTTTCGTACCTATTTAGCACTGCCATTTTGCACCACAAGTAAAAAAAGCACCGTGCTGTGTTGTGCTTAACTTGTTTTATTATGTGCTATTAATAAATTTCTTTTTAAATGAGAAGAACCATTTTTTTTCACTAAAGAAACCATTTTTTCAACTAAGTTAGCACTGCCATTTTGCACCACAAATAAAAAAAGTACCGTGCTGTGTTGTGCTCAACTTGTTACATCATGTGCCGTTAATACAAATTTTTAAAAATTATTAGAAACAGTTTTGTAGTTAAAGGGTTATAAAAGGACATTTGGCTATTATGTTAAAACACCATGAAATGAGTTGAGGTACATGCGCGTTCTCAGCAGTGCGCAGGAGCTTATGCATACTTTCAACATGTTTTCCTCGACTTTTTTTACATTGCGTACAGTTAATTTTTGGAACTACTGGACCGATTTCTTAAAACCCTGTTGCGTTTTGTTTATTTACATATCCTATATGCTAATTTACTATAATTTTCTAACAAATTTACACTAAAAAATCTTTTGTTCTAGGAAACCATTTGATTTTTTTTGTTTCTGACTTGCCAATCCAGCGATTAACTGCCTGCAGTAGATCAACGTTTTTTTCGAAGCTTTTTTAATCGGGGTTAAAAAATAAAACTTAAAAAAAAAACAGTTTTTTTGTAATCTACGAATGCACAACATGACATAAAAATCTTTTTTTTTTTCTAAAAAAAGGTTTCTAATAATTTTTTAGATTTTTTTAACGGCACATGATGACAAAAGTTAAGCACAACACAGGACAGCAGTTTAATTCGCTCCTATGCAAAATGGCAGTAAGAACTCAGTTAATTTTTTTTTTCTAAAAATAAGTTTCCTATAATTTCTCATGAATATTTTGTTTATTTTATATTTTATTAAAAAATGCATTAAAAAGGTTTTTGTTACCGGCACACAGCACGGCAGTGTTAAGTGTGGGTACATAAAATAACCTACAAAAAAGAAAACTTTCATTAAGCACTTACCAAATGCACACCATTAATTAAAGATGTTATTTTTCCAAATTTGTATTTTCTTTCGTTTTTTATGGTGTTAGTATAATAGATAGAATAAAAAAAGTTACCAATTAGCAAAAAATTAGTCTTTATTACTAAGTGCATTTTTATATGGTTAATCAGTATGGTATTTATTTAGTAAAAATACATTCGAGGACGTTTAACTTCATTGCAAATTATCACGTATTACGTCAGTATTATCCCGCTCAATTAAGTTCTCCAAAACAAGCTGTTCGTTTCTGAGAGGGCCGTACTAACCAGCCTTCCTCATAACCGTTATATATATTTCACCCCTAGTTCGGTTTCTTAAGCCACAACCCCAGTTCGCGGCGCGGCAGCGGAACTTTCGGTCGAAGCACTTCATTGTAAAGCAAATATTCCTACATTAAGTATCGCTTATAAAATTAATTACCTGGGGATCTTAAAAAATTTGCTTGATAAAGACAAATTTTCACTAAAAATTATATCGTAGTTACGCATACTTGTTTAAGTAAATTCTTCGATAGAATGTTTAACTCCCCTCTTGGAAATTGTGCATTCTGCGGACCCCACCAACACCCCCATAATGTTTTTTTAAGTTACTTGCCAAGGTTTTCTGTTATTTCACGAAAGCCTACAACGATTTTGGACGATATGGAAAATCGACTAATCAAAGTCAAAATCTTCTACTTGTCCTTATTTACCTGAGCCCTTGAAATCTTTAAAAACGATCTTATCGTTTAAAATACATTTTATTATTTAATTTAAAATTAAAATAAAAGACACTTTCACGGCTCCTTTCGAGAGAAATCGTTTTTCACGCATGCATTATTTTACATAGATATCAGCACAGCCAGAAGCCAGAGGGAGATAAATCTGGCAAACGGGATGGATGTTGCAGCAATTCCTACTTTAATTTACTGATTTTTGCGGTGGTCTTGGTGAAAACTGAGGACGCGCGAGTAAAAACTAAAGCGCTTTATCGAGAAAGGCGGTAGAGGGAGCTGAATTAGACGTTTTTTGCTCTTAGGGATCTAGAAGAAATCCACCCCGCCATTTCGCAGTGCCGTGTAAGTGTAGTTTCGAAACATGTTCTATAGTTTTGTAGGATTCCAGGAAATGGGACCACTTCGGTCCAGGTCCCGGGGTATAGAAAGCTGAGCCTGTTTAGCCCTATTGACCCCTATAAACTTACACGTTTCGGTGGCAAGTGGCAAGAAAAAATAGAAATTTAAACAAAAAATATTAAGAAATTTTGCTTTAAAAAACTTAGGAAATTCGAAAAGCCTTTATATTTTTATGACGTTTTGTCATAAACAGTATAAAAGTTATAAAAAAGTATAAGTTATTCTTATTTATAACAAAACGTTATAAACAGTATAAGAGCTTTCAGAATTTCCTTAAAGCAGAATTTTTAAATTTGCAACGTGGCCATTTCGCGTAAATTAGTATTCTTGATTTGGTTTTTTAAGGGTTTCTTTTTGTTGAGTCAATATAGGGCTAAGCGGGCTCAGCTTACAATACCTCAGGACCTGGACCAAAGTGGTCCCATTTTTTGTCGTTTCGAAGTCTGGAGTTGTTCCTAACCTATTAATTAGAATCGCACGTGGTGTCGAGAGTACAAACTTGTGAGGACAAAAAGAGGTTTTTGAAGAACCGGTTATATTTGCAAGGATTTTTGTTTTTTTTTTTTTGTTAACGTTAGGATGATTTCTCTAAAAATGTTTTTTGCGAAATGTACCTACTGACGAAATAAATACATGTAGGAAATTTAAACCAATTAATTATAGCAAACAAGCTTTAGATATATGGATATGGCCATAATGTCTTGAAGCTAATATTTGAGATGTTATGTATTTTATAGATAGGAATATTAATTGATGTCCCTCGTACAAAAGCAAACATCCTCCATTAAATAAAGATTAAATTCAAATTATTTCAAAGAAGCAAGTGT